>BPLR01000883.1:0-125912 GCA_021605095.1 Caerostris extrusa | reverse complement strand
TGGACCTTGTATTTCACTTATGTATTTTAACAACAGTTTTGTTGTTATTTTAGCAACAGTTCATGTTTTCTATCCATGGCGTTCGATATTGTCACTAATTTAGAGAGAAGATTCGAGGTAATAAAGTGATTAAGCCAAACAGGAACAGGGCGTATAGCATTTTTGCATCGTTGGCTAAACTATGTGGTGGAAGTTTTCTGGGATTTCTCCCATAGTAGTATCAAACCCTACCCGAATGCAACGTCCTCATTTCATCTTCCGTTCCTGCACGATTTGTGTCATACACTAACGGACAGGAGGTCGCCAATGTACAAAAAAATATTTGTTGTTGTTGTCATTTCTTATCCCACGTGAAATATCTAGACCAAGCAAACGAACCAGTACGATCTCATGGAAGGAGTGAAAGGAGGCAGCTTCTGCTGTGATAAAGCATCCGTAGGTAGAAGTCTGAGTTCGCTCCGTGACGCTGATTTTTTTTTTCGGGGTAGGGTTGTCAGCACTACGTCCAACGATCTACAGTCATATGAGACCGGAACCTAGGGTTAAAATGGATTTTGAACCTTTACAAACATCTCTGACAATCGGGACTCAAATCCGAAACCTGTGTCATCTAGCACAAGTCCTCTACTCACTCGGCCATTCAGGCCTGCACAACATTGGTCCACAAATATTTATTTAATTCTTTTGACCAGCCTTCATCATTTTTTCATAAACAAATGCTTTACTTCTTTTGATCTTCGTTCGACATTCCAAATAATTCTTTTGATATATGTTCGCCAAAATTCACTTTATAGAATGTGCATTACCACTACGGATCTGTTTCTAGAAAAACAAACTTCATTTTCTTTTATTTATTTGCGTTTCTCGTATTTACAAGCTTCAACATTTTGGCATTGTGTTTTATCGCCAAATCCATCGCCAAGTTGATGTCCTTAAATTAAATACTTTTTGTAAATATTTTCATTGCTTGAATCCATGCCAGGAAATTAATAGCAACAACATTTGTTCTTCTTCAATTTTTGTTGCAGTATCTTAAACCGAACAATCGTTTTATATCCTGCTAAATTCTCAACCCTAAAAATTATTTATTTGCCCCAAAAATTTATCATATTATTTTTAAATTTTGGAAAGGCAGATGTCTTTATAATCAGTTCATAGATATTTTTACTGTAATAACACTGACGGCAGTAATAACATCGCTTTAATAACAATATATATATTTTCATAACAGTGATGGCTCACTTATGTTTCTTCCTAGAAAGTTTTTATTGCTAACGTCAGTGTCTATGAATTACGAGTTTTGTCAGCGTGATAAATGTGGTTTCCTTTTTTATAGCCTGAAGATTTGTATTATTGAAAACACAATAAAGAGGTATATCTTGTAGTTTGACATGGGACTAATAATGTTATAAACCTTTGTATTATTTACCCCACCAATTTTTTAAACTATAGGAATTATATTGCTGTAAGTAGAACCTAGAAAATATCTTACTTGTAAGCTATAAGTTGTCTGTATATTTTTCATTATGATTTCAACAATAATGTACAATATATGTGAAATGAAATGTCAGATGATATTTCATTTTTACATTGGTGGACCTAGAGATTCACTTATGTATGTGATGGAAAGCTCAACGATGGCTGATGAGGAGATGACAATGCTTTCCAGGAGGACTTATAGGGGTAATTGTCCCGCATTTGCTGTCATATGGGAGAAAATCCGGAAAACTACCACAATATTTCTGGTTATGAATGTAAAAGATTTCAAACGTTGTTATAACTGATATCATCTGAGAAAACAATGACTGTAACAGACCCCACCAATGTATTGGAAACTGAACTCTTTTGTCACTAGCTATGTGCATTACCGTCTAGTTCAAGTTAGGCACCATTGATTATTTACATATAGTAGGTTTGGTTTGTAGCTCTATGGTCATTTTGTGCATAATTTAGGCTAATTTGACCAGGATCTACAGTTAAACGTGGATTCGGAACCACTAATAAACATCCATGTCACCGACAGGATTCGAACCCGTACATTAATAAACATGATGTTACCAATAAACAAAAAACACTATTTATTTAAATCTTTTGATCGGTCTCCATCATTCTTCATAAACAGTTTATTTACTTCTTTTGATTTTGTAATACATTCCAAATCTATCTTTTGATATTTGCTTACCATAATTCGCTCTTTAGCATTTACATTAACACCTCGAATATGATTCCTTAAAAATAAATTTCATTTTCTTTTATTTATTTACACTTATCGTATTTAGAAGCTTTAACATTTTGGCATTATTTTGTATAGCCAAATCCACCGCCAAGTTGATGTCCTTAAATCATGTATATTTTTATAAATATTTTGATTGTTAGATTCCATGCCAGGAAATTAATAACAACAACATTTGTTCTTCTGCCTTTTTTGTTACAATACCTAACACAGAACAATCATTTTATATCGTACTAAATTCAACAGTGAGTCAAAATTTGGCATTATTTTGTATAGCCAAATTCACCGCCAAGTTGATGTCCTTAAATCATATATTTTTTGTAATACTTTCATTGTTTGATTCCATGCCAGGAAATGAATAGCAACAACATTTGTTCTTCTATCTTTTTGTTGTATTCTCTAAAACCCAACAATCATTTTATACCATATTAAATTCTCAACCCTAAAAATTATTTATTTGACAAAAAAAGATTTCTCATTTTATTTTTCAATTTTGGAGAGGCAGATGTCTTTATAATCAGTTCATAGATCTTTTCACCATAATAACACTGACGGAAGCAATAACATTGCCTTAATAACAATATACATATTTTTATAACAGTGATGGCTCACTGTTTTGTTTCTTCAGAGATAAGTTTTTATTGCTAACGTCAGTGTCTATGAATTACGAGTTTTGTCAGCGTGATAAATGTGGTTTCTTCTTTTATAGCCTGAAGATTTATATTATTGAAAACACAGTAAAGAGGTATATCTTGTAGTTTGACATGGGACTAATAATGTTATAAACTCATGTGTTATTTAATACCACCATTTTTTTTAAAACTGTAGGAATTTATATTGTTGTAGGTAGGATGTAGAGAATTTCCAACTTGTAAGCAATAAATTTGTCTGTATATGTTTTATTATGATATCAGCTATGATGTAAATTATAAGAATATGTGAAATGAAATGTCAGAAGATATTTCATTTGAACTTTGGTGGACCTTGCATTTCACTTATGTATTTTTCGCAACAGTTTTGTTGTTATTTATGTGAGGAACAGTTCATGTTTTCTACCCAGGAGGGTTTTAGAGGAAATTGTCCCGAATTTGCTGTCTATATAAGCCAAAATCCGGAAAACAGGGCGTAACATTTTGCATGTTGGCTAAACTTTGGTGGAAGTTTTCTGATTTCTCCCATACTAGCATCAAACCCTACACGAATACAATGTCCTCATTTCATCTTCCGTTGCTGCAAACATTTGTGTCATACACTAACGGACAGGAGGTCGCCAATGATAGAAAAAAAATATATTTGTTGTTGTTGTCATTTTTTATCCGCCGATGAAATATTAGACCAAGCCCAAACCAGTACGATTCGATGGAAATAAGGTGATTGAACCTGTTGTGATAAGGCATCCGTAGGTAGATCTTTGTACATGGCTCCTTAGCTGATGTTTTTTCGGGTAGGGTGACCAGTTTTACTCCAACGAACTACAATCAAATGAAAACCTACTTAAAGTGGAATCGATGTTCAAATTTCATCATCAATCGATGAAATCCGAAACTGTTTCTAGCACAAGACCTCTAATTTACTGGCACCATTCAGGCCACCAATGGTCCAAACAAATATTTATTTAATTTTTTGACATTCTTCATCATTTTTTCATAACCAAATATTTATCTATTTATTTTGATCTTCACTCGATATTCAAAATTAATCTTTTGATATCTCTTTGTCAAAATTCAATAAAATTTTACCACTACGGATCTGTTACTAGAAAAATAAAATTCATTTTCTTTTATTTATTCGCACTTCTCGTATTTAGAAGCTTCACATTTTGGCATTGTTTTTTATCGCCAAATCCACCGTCAAATTGATGTCATTAAATCATATATTTTTTTGTAAATATTTTCATTGTTTGATTTCATGCCAGGAAATTAATAACAACAACGTTAGTTCTTCCTTTTTTGTTGCAATATTTAAAACCGAACAATCATTTTATATCGTACTAAATTCTCAACCCAAAAATTATTTATTTGCACAAAAAATTTATCATCTTATTTTTAAATTTTAGAAAATCTGATGTCTTTATAATCAGTTCATAGATCTTTTCACTGTAATAACACTGACGGCAGCAATAACATCGCTTTAATAACAATATATATATTTTATAACAGTGATGGCTCTCTGTTTTTTTCTTCCTAGATAAGTTTTTATTGCTAACGTCAGTGTCTATGAATTACGAGTTTTGTCAGCGTGATAAATGTGGTTTCTTCTTTTATAGCCTAAAGATTTATATTATTGAAAAGCACAATAAAGAAGTATATCTTGTAGTTTGACATGGGACTAATAATGTTATAAACTCTTATGTTATTTACCACCGCCATTTTTTTTTAAACTGTAGGAATTATATTGTTGTAAGTAGGATGTAGAGAATTTAAAACTTTTAAGAAATAAAGTTGTCTGTATATGTTTTATCACGATATCGGCAATAATGCGCATTATAAGATATATGAAATGAAATGGTAAAAGATATTTCATTTGAACATTGGTGGAACCCCATGTTACATTTATGTACCTTACTAAAAGCTCATCGATGGGTGATTAGGCGATGACATTGTTTTTCAGGAGGGCTTATAAAGGTAACTCTCCCGCATTTGCTGTCATACGGGAGAAAATCCGGAAAACTACACTGGTGTGCAAAACTTAAGCAACAATGTAAAAATTTAGCAGATAGCCGTGAAATTGCAGAAAAGGAGGTCTGAGATCAGTACAATGAACATTTAAGTCAGTAGAAACGTCATGCGTATGCAAATATCAGGAACGAAACGTCGGAGGCGACGTGAGTGTACGCAAAACGCGTGATGTCGTCAACGCAGCTAACAGTAAAATTAAGGACGGAGACGCAATTCAACATATTCGCTGCAAGTGCCAGTGAGTCAGTTCGTGAAATATGGCTAGAAGAAATCACCTGGACGACTTCACACGTGGAAAAAATGATCGGAAAGCTGGAGGAGGGGCGTACTGTCCCCAGTGTAGCTGCAAACTTCGGAATCAACAAAAATGTCGTTTCGCGCGCTTGGAAAGCGTTCCGAAACCACAGATACAGCTGTTAGAAAAGTTGGCGGGGGCCGCCCGAGAAAAACAACTGCTGGGGATGACCGATATATCGTCCTGCAGGCGAAAAGAGGCCGACAGCACTCAGCAAGCGCCATTGCTCAGCAACTCCGTACAGCAACGGGGCGACAAGTGTCGCGGTTTACTTTGGCCAGACGCTTTCACAAAGTGGGCCTATTCGCCCGCTTCCTGAACGATGACTCCCGTTGAAAGTTGGCCACCGCTGCCACCGTTTACAGTGATGCAGAGAGCACAAAAACTGGAGAACTGATCAATGGAGTCGTGTCCTCTTTACGGATGAGAGTCGGTTCCGTACCAGAAGCGATTCTCGACTTGTTTTGATTTGGAGAGAGGTCAGGACACGGTTTTATCCCAGTAACCTCAAGGAAAGACACCGTTATGGTGGTTCTGGAGTTCTTGTCTGGGGAGGCATTTTGCTGTACGGGCGAACTGAGCTCCACGTTTTCGACAGAGGGTCTGTAAGCGTGGATCGCTATTGTGAGGAGGTACTCCTTCCCCATGTGCGTCTGTTCCGAGGTGCCATTGGCCCAGACTTCATTTTTATGGCTGACAATGCACGGTCACATCGGACTCTTGCTGTTGAGGAGCTACTTTAAAGTAAAGATATCACTCGAATGGATGGCCAGCATACTCCCCAATTTAAATCCTATCGAACATGTGTGGGATGCTTTGAGGAGACACATTGCAGCAGGCTTACATCCTCCGGAGAACACTCAACAACTCAAACAGATGCTGATTGAGGAATGGGTACTCCTACCGCAAGAAATGTTGCACCAGCTGGTTCTGAGTATGCGGAGACGGTGCAAAGCAAACATTGCAGTGAGGGGGAGGGCATATCCCATATTGAGGAACATCTGCTTTTGTTCTTCCACTTGGATAGACAATCGTAAATCACGATACTATGCGTTCAATAAAGCTTTTTTTGTTTGATTCCATACCGTATGCATTGCCAATGCTTTCGTCATCCTTTATGCACGTAATACTCTCCCTCATTTCTGAATGTCATGTCTCTCAGAAAATTTCTCGTGGAGTTATGGCAAAAAACCCACCTATTGCTTAAGTTTTGCACACCAGTGTATTACAACGTATTGTAACGTATCGTCCTACACTAAATCTGTTATGTCAGAAGAAGTTTCATTTGAACATTAGTGGACTACATATTTCACTTATGTATTTTAGCAACGCCTTACAGATGGGTGATTAGGAGATGGCATTGCTTTCCAGGAGGTCTTATATGAGTCTTTATCGCATTTGCTGTCATACGGGAGAAAATCCGGAAAACTACTACAATGCAACTTAGATATCGACGTAAGAGGATTTCAAACGTTGTTATAACGTACAGTGACTGTAACGTAACAGTAAATAGAACAGACGCTACCAAGGGATTACAAAATGAACTCTTTTGCCATTAGTACGCAAGTTACGTCTGCTACAAGTTAGTCATTATTGATTATTTACATATAATAGGTTTGGTTTGCCGCTCTATGGTCATTTTGTGCATACTTTAGGCTAATTTGACAGGACCTACAGTTTAACGTGGATTCCGAAATACTAATAAACATCCATGGCACCAACAGGATTCGAACTCGTACATTAATGGACATGAGGTTACCAAAAATAAAAAGCTATATTTATTTAAATCTTTTGTTGGGTCTTCATCATTTCTTCATAAGCAATTTATTTACTTCTTTTGATCTCCGTAACACATTCCGAATCAATCTCTTGGTATTTGTTTGCCATAATTCGCTCTATAGCATGTACGTTACCAAGACGAATCTGTCTTTATGGAAAGATGAAATTCCTATTCCTTTTTTTTCTTTTCATTTCTCATATTTAGAGGCTTCAGCATTTTGGCATTACTTTTTATCGCCAAGTCGATGCACTTAAATCATATATTTTTTATATATTTTTTCATTGTCTGATTCCAATGCCAGGAAGTTAATATCAACATCATTTTTTTTCTTCTTTTTTTCTTTATTATAATAACTAAAACAGAACAATAATATTATATCTCCCTAAATTCAACAGCGAGAAACAGTGAACCAAATTTTGGCATTACTTTTTATCGCCAAGTTAATGCCAAAATCATACATTTTTTGTAAACATTTTCATTATTTGACTCCATGCCAGGAAATTAATAGCAACAACATTTGTTGTTCTACCTTTTTTTGTTGCAATATCTAAAACCAAACAATCATTTTATATCCTACTAAATTTCAACCCTAAAAATTATTTATTTTCACAAAAAAATTTATCATCTTATTTTTAAATTTTGGAAAGGCTGATGTCTTTATAATCAGTTCATAGATCTTTTTACTGTAATAACACTGACGGCAGCAATAACATCGCTTCAACGACAATATATATATGTTTATAACAGTGATGGCTCACTGTTTTGTTTCTTCCTAGATAAGTTTTTATTGCTAACGTCAGTGTCTATGAATTACAAGTTTTGTCAGTGTGATAAATGTGGTTTCTTCTTTTATAGCCTGAAGTTTTATATTATTGAAAAACAAACACAATAAAGAGGTATATCTTGTAGTTTGACATGGAACTAATAATGTTATAAACTCTTGTGTTATTTACCACCACCAATTGTTTCAGCTATAGGAATTATTTTGTTGTAGGTTAAACTTGTAAGCAATAAAGTTGTCTGTATAAATTCCATTATATTATCAGCAATAATGTACATAAAATATAACATAATATGCATTATAAGATATGTAAAACGAAATGTCAGAAGATTGGTGGACCTCGTGTTTCACTTATGTATAATACCGATAGCTCACCGATGGGTGATTAGGACTGGACATTGCTTTCCAGGATTGGTTATAAGGGTAACTCTCCTGCATTTGTTGTTATATGGGAGAAAATCCAGAAAACTACCAAGATATATTGTAACGTTTCAACCTACACTAGATCTATAAGGTCTTCAAGAAGAGAGCCATTTTCAGTTTCAAGGGAACACTTTAATTTTTATTTACAAACATTATATATATATATGTGTGTGTGTGTGTGTGTGTGTGTGTGTGTTGTTTAGAAGTGCAGTTCACAGAAAGGACGAAGATTTTCAAAGTTCTCGAGTCTATGACGAGATATTTCAGATTTTCTCCCATACAATACGCAAATGCGTAGTTGTTCCCCCTAAAAGAGAACTTTGTAGAGTGCCTTTCTTAAGGCACTGCCTTCTTACTTTATCGTCACAAAACCAAATCAGACTTCTACCATAGGTCCACCATCACAACAGAATCAGCCCTTCCCTTTTTTACGTGAGAACACACAGATTTTTCAGACTTGGTCTAGATGTGGATGTCTACCAAGTGGGATAAAAAAAATAGCTATTAATATAAACTTTAGTGTTAAAAATTAAATCATTTTTATGAGTTATTTTTTATGTTTATTAAATAATATTATTAAATTGATTATAAAATTTAAACAGCTTTATCATTGCCAGCTAAAAATCATTAAAATGAAACAATATGATTAATTTATTTTTAATTAAGTATATTCAAAACACGATAGCATCTTATTATAAACTTATTAATTGCAAGTACTTGTTATAAAGTATTTACAAAGTAAAACCATAATTTTTAGACAATTTTCTTGTTTTGTTAAATTTAAAAATATTTTTAGAAACACATTTTTGTAAAAAAAAATTTTTTTAAATGAAGGCTAATTTTCATACTACTAAGAAATTAAATGTAAATGACACTTTATTCCAAGAGATATGAAATAAAGAGAACAAAATATCATGTCCTAATATCTTAATAACCTCTCTCAAATATCCAACAACGGAAAAAAGCACAGATAGAAAATATATTTTTTTAACTAACATTCAAGTTATTCGTACTATGCATCATTATTTTATTTTTCTCTAAATTAAGAAAACTCTTTTCTGTTTGTAGTTAAAAGATAAAATTAGATAGAAACAATAAAAAAAAAAAAAAGATAAGATCAATTGATCGGAGAGAAATCTTGCTTAGAATAAAATATTACAGTTTTTTTCTTTTATCGGAATGCATTAATTTTATGTCAGTAATCCTAATTTAAATTGCCTAGACAATATTTCAAATACTGTTTTCTCTCAAATAAATTTTTTTTTTTTATTGAGGAAAAACTTTTGTTTTTGTTTGAATCAGTATTTAATTGTGATGCTTTGATTTTAATCTTTTAATGATTATAAATAGGTTCATTCATTTAAGAATGGAATTGATACGAATTAAAAAATAAAATAACGAAAATGACGCAGAAAGCATCATTAGTAAATTACTCCTTTTGAATCAAGGAGTAAGTAGCTCGTGAGTAATTCGTAAACAGAATTTAAAAATTATCAAAAATTAAAGTCTACGTTAATGTCTTAATTGATGATTCCACGAATAGAAAAATAAGTTAATTCATTTTTAAAAAAATTTCCCATATCTCTTTTTAATAAAGTTAATTAAGGATTTTATGCCCGATATTTTGATTTTTTTTTATTCAATATGCTTGATAGTAGAAAAATTTTTGAAAAACAAATCTTGCGAATTAAAATACATTTTTGAATTTTAACAATAATTCTAATTACTAAATATTTCCTTTTTAAAATTTATGATCATACTGTTATTTCATATTCTTTAATAAATCAGCAAATTTTAAGAAACTTTTTTTTTACCAGAAAATTATATATGCATATATATGGCTCAATGACAACGTATACCGCTAGGAAATATTAGCTTTTGTTTAATCCACTAGTAACTTTGTTGTGGACACTGTTTCAAAAACAAGCGTCGTAAACAGTATTTAAAAATTATCACAAATTAAAGTCTACGTTAATGTCTTAAATGGAATGGTTTCTTGAATGAAAAATAAATTATTTCTTTGCAAGAATATTTTCCCCTATCTCTTTTAATAAAGTTAATCGAAACATTTTCGAAGATGATATATATATTTTTATTCGAACTGCTTGGTAGTAGGAAACATTTTAATATTAAACAACAAATCTTGCCATAATTAAAATTCATTTTTAAATTTTAACAAAAAATCTAAGTACTGATTATTATTATTTTTAAATTTTTGATGAGATTGTTATTTTATATTCTTTAATAAATCAACTTGATTACAACCAGACAACAAAATCAAACTTTGAGGAAAGAGTATTATACAATCAAAAGAACCTCATAATAATTTTCTTTTTTTTTTAATATATATATATATGGATTAAAATTAAATAATTAGGATTAAATGATAAGGATTAAATAATTTTTATACGTTACTTCTTATGTTTTTAAAATAATATTCTGAAATTGATTAAAAAAAAACAGTATTGTAAATCTAAAAATCATTATAAAACAATAATATTAAATTATTTAATTACTAAGTATATGCAAAACACGATTAAAAAGCTTTATTTAAGTTAATAATTAACACTTTACTAGTAAAAGAATCTTTTTAGATAACTTTCATGATTTGCAAAATTTGTAAATATTTTCAGAAATACATTTTTATATAAAAAAAAAATTGAGGACGTACGTTAATTTTTACACAACTAAGAAATTAAAAACAAATGACAATTTATTTCGTTAGATATGAAATGAGGAGAATAAAATATCATACCTTTATATCTTTCTCTTTTAAATATTCACAAAAACATTATAGATAGAAATATATATATATATTTAAAAACGAAAATTCAAATTTACTCTACGTATCATTATTTTATTATTCTCTAAATAAAAAAAACTATTTTCAGCTTGTAGTTAAAAGATAAAATTAGAATGAAACAATAAAAAAGATAAGATCAATTGAACGGAGAGAAATTTGCTTAGAATAAAATATTGCAGTTTTTTTCTTTTTTCGGAATGCATTAATTTTATGTCTGTAATCCTAATTTAATTGCCTAGACAATATTTCAAATACTGTTTTCTCTCAAATAAAAAAAATTATTGAGGAAAAACTGTTTTGTTTTTGTTTGAATCAGTATTTAATTGTGATGCTTTTATTTTAATCTTTTAATGATTTTAAATAGTATCATTCATTTAAGAATGAAATTGATACGAATTAAAAATAAAAATAACGAAAATGATGCAGAAAACATCATTAGTAAATTACTTCTTTTGAATCAAGGAGTAAGTAGCTCGTGAGTAATTTGTAAACAGTATTTAAAAATTATCAAAAATTAAAGTCTACATTAATGTCTTAATTGGAATGGTTTCTTGAATGAAAATAAGTTAATTCTTTGCAAAAATATTTTTTCCCATATTTCTTTTAATAAAGTTAATCGAAACATTTTCGAAGATGATATATATTTTTTTTTTATTCGAACTGCTTGGTAGTAGGAAAATTTTAATATTAAACAATAAATCTTGCCATAATTAAAATTCATTTTTAAATTTTAACAAAATCTAAGTACTGATTATTATTATTTTTTTAATTTTTGATGAGATTGTTATTTTATATTAATAAATCAACTTGATTACAACCAGAGAACAAAATCAAACTTTGAGGAAAGAGTATTATACAATCAAAAAGAACATCATAATAATTTTCTTTTTTTAATATATATATATATGGATTAAGATTAAATAATTAGGATTAAATGATAAGGATTAAATAATTTTTATACGTTACTTCTTATGTTTTTAAAATAATATTCTGAAATTGATTAAAAAAAACAGTATTGTAAATCTAAAAATCATTATAAAACAATAATATTGAATTATTTAATTATTAAGTATATGCAAAACACGATTAAAAGCTTTATTTATGTCAATAATTAACACTTTACTAGTAAAAAAAAAGAATCATTTTTAAATAACTTCCATGATTTGCAAAATTTGTAAATATTTTCAGAAATACATTTTTATATAAAAAAAAAAATTGAGGACGTACGTTAATTTTTTACACAACTAAGAAATTAAAAACAAATGACAATTTATTTCGTTAGATATGAAATGAGGAGAATAAAATATCATACCCTTATATCTTTCTCTTTTAAATATTCACCAAAAACATTATAGATAGAAATATATATATATTTTTAAAAACGAAAATTCAAATTTACTCTACGTATCATTATTTTTATTATTCTCTAAATAAAGAAAACTCTTTTCAGCTTGTAGTTAAAAGATAAAATTAGAATGAAACAATAAAAAAAGATAAGATCAATTGAACGGAGAGAAATTTTGTTTAGAATAAAATATTGCAGTTTTTTTCTTTTCTCGGAATGCATTGATTTTTTATGTCTGTAATCCTAATTTAATTGCCTAGACAATGTTTCAAATACTGTTTTCTCTCAAATAATTTTTTTTTATTGAGGAAAAACTGTTTTGTTTTTGTTTGAATCAGTATTTAATTGTGAGGCTTTTGATTTTAATCTTTTAATGATTATAAATAGTATCATTCATTTAATACGAAATAAAAAAAAAATAAAAATAATGAAAATGATGCAGAAAACATCATTAGTAAATTACTTCTTTTGAATCAAGGAGTAAGCAGCTATAAGTAATTTGTAAACAGTATTTAAAAATTATCAAAAAAATTAAAGTCTACATTCGTGTCTTAATTGGAATGGTTTCATGAATGGAAAATAAGTTAATTCTGTAAAAAATATTTTTCCCATATCACTTTTAATAAAGTTTATTAAGAGATTTTCAAGATGATATTTAATTTTTTTTAGTTCGAACAGTTTGATAGTAGGAAAATTTTACTTTGAAACAATACATCTTGCGATAATTAAAATTCATTTTTAAATTTTAACAATAAAATCTAATTACTGATTATTTCATTTTGAAAAATTTCTGATCATATTGTAATTTTTATTTTCTTTTTAATAAATCAGCATGATTTTAACCAGATAACTATATATATGTAGATACATATCTGGTTAACTATATAGCTATATACGCCCGACTCGTGGTTCAGTGTCAAAGTATTCCGCTATTAAGCATGAGGGCTGAGGTTCAATTCGCTGGCAGTTTTGTTGTGGACACTGTTTCACAAAATGAAGACTCGATAGCGTTTGGGATGTTCTTTATCTTGCCTCGGGAATCGGACTACCTGGTGGTAGTTTTTTTTTGGGTTTTATCTGACACGATACGATACGCAAATGCGGTTTAGTTTCCCATAAAAGTTAAATAATTCTTTCTTCAGTGTCACGGAGAGCCAAGTCAGACTTCTAATTTACAGCTGCTCCATCATAAAGGGAAGCTACCCACTTTTCTCACATTCCATGAGACCACAAAGGGGTTCTTGCACTTGGTCTAATGTTACTGTCTGCCTAGTCGGATAAAAAATTACTATTAATGATGCTTTGATGTCAAATAATTTTATGTGTTATTTTTTGTATTTATTAAATAATATTAGGAAATGGATTAAAAAATTAAACAGCTTTGTATTCAAAAACATAATTGTATAAAATAAAACAATAATTAAAATTGTTTGTTTACTAGTATAAAAAACGATAAAAAGACTTTTTATAAAGTATGAGTTTACAAGTAAAATATAAGTTTTAGACAATGTTGTAAATATTTTAAGAAATACATTTTTGTAAAAAAGTATTTTAAAGAAAGAACTTCGTTAATTTTTTACACAACTAACGAAATTAAAAATAAAATGACTATTTATTTCAAGAGATATGAAATGAAAGAGAATAAAATATCATACCCTTAGATCTTTCTCTTTTAAATATTCAAACAAAACATTATAGAAAAGAAATTTTTTTTTATTTTAAGAAACAAATATTCAAATTTACTCTACGTATCATTATTTTTATTATTCTCTAAATAAAGAAAACTCTTTTCAGCTTGTAGTTAAAAGATAAAAATTAGAATGAAACAATAAAAAAAGATAAGATCAATTGAACGGAGAGAAATCTTGTTTAGAATAAAATATTGCATTTTTTTTTCTTTTCGGAATGCATTAATTTTATGCCTGTAATCCTTATTTAATTGCCTAGACAATATTTCAAATACTGTTTTCTCTCAAATAATTTTTTTTCATTGAGGAAAAACAGTTTTGTTTTTGTTTGAATCAGTATTTAATTGTGAGGCTTTGATTTTAATCTTTTAATGATTATAAATAGTATCATTCATTTAATACGAAATAAAAATTAAAAATAATGAAAATGATGCAGAAAACATCATTAGTAAATTACTTCTTTTGAATCAAGGTAAGCAGCTATAAGTAATTTGTAAG
Organism: Caerostris extrusa; assembly: GCA_021605095.1. NCBI lineage: Eukaryota > Metazoa > Arthropoda > Arachnida > Araneae > Araneidae > Caerostris > Caerostris extrusa. Next base: position 111,388 of record BPLR01000883.1, on the reverse strand, counting down.
CAGTATTTAAAAATTATCAAAAATTAAAGTCTACATTCGTGTCTTAATTGGAATGGTTTCATGAATGGAAAATAAGTTAATTCTTAAAAAATATTTTTCCCATATCACTTTAATAAAGTTTATAAAGAGATTTTCAAGAAAAAGATAACTTTTTTTTTTTTTTAACAGTTTGATAGTAGGAAAATTTTACTTTGAAACAATACATCTTGCGATAATTAAAATTCATTTTAAATTTTAACAATAATTCTCTAATTACTGATTATTTCATTTTTGAAAAATTTCTGATCATATTGTAATTTTATTTTCTTTAATAAATCAGCATGATTTTAACCAGATAACTATATATATGTAGATACATATCTGGTTAACTATATAGCTATATACGCCCGACTCGTGGTTCAGTGTCAAAGTATTCCGCTAGTAAGCATGAGGGCTGAGGTTCAATTCGCTGGCAGTTTTGTTGTGGACACTGTTTCACAAAATGAGGAGACTCGATAGCGTTTGGGATGTTCAGTATCTTGCCTCGGGAATCGGACTACCTGGTGGTAGTTTTTGGGTTTTATCTGACACGATACGATACGCAAATGCGGTTTAGTTTCCATAAAAGTTCTCCCGGAAAGCACTGCCTTCTTTCTTCAGTGTCACGGAGAGCCAAGTCAGACTTCTAATTTACAGCTGCTCCATCATAAAGGAAGCTACCCACTTTTCTCACATTCCATGAGACCACAAGGGGTTCTTGCACTTGGTCTAGATGTTACTGTCTGCCTAGTCGGATAAAAATTTACTATTAATGATGCTTTGATGTCAAATAATTTTTATGTGTTATTTTTGTATTTATTAAATAATATTAGGAAATGGATTAAAAAATTAAACAGCTTTTGTATTCCAAAACCAAAATTGTATAAAATAAAACAATATGATTAAATTGTTTGTTTACTAAGTATATATACAAAAACACGATAAAAAGACTTTTTATAAAGTATCAAGTGAAATATAATTTTTTAGACAATTTTCTATAAAATTTATAAATAATTTAATAAATACATTTTTGTAAAAAGTAATTTTTAAAGAATGAACTTAAATTTTTATACTACTAAAGAAATTAAAAATAAAATGACTATTTACTTCAAGAGATATGAAATAAAGAGAACTAAGTACTATGTACTTAGATCGTTCTGACTCAAATATTCAACAAAAAAAGCATAGATAGAAAAGAGATTTTTTTTTTTTTAAGAAACAAATATCAAATTTGCTCACACTACGTATCATTATTTTATTATTCTCAAAATAAAGAAAACCTCTTTTCTGCTTGTAGTTAAAAGATAAAAATTAGAAAGAAATAATAAAAAAAAAAAGATAAAATCAATTGAACGGAGAGAAATCTTGCATTACTGCAAGTTTTTCTTTTTTTCTCGGAATGCATTAATTTTATGTCAGTAATCCTGATTTAATTGCCTAGACAATATTTCAAATACTGTTTTCTTCGAAATCAATTGTTTTTTCATTTAAGAAAATGTTAACTGTTTTTGTTTGAATCAGAATTTAATTGTGATGCTTTCATTTTAATCTTTTAATGATTATAAATAGTATCATTCATTTAATAATGGAATTAATACGAAATAAAAAAATAAAAATGACGAAAATGATGCAGAAAGCATCATTAGTAAATTACTCCTTTTGAATCAAGGAGTAAGTAGCTCGTGAGTAATTCGTAAACAGTATTTAAAAATTATCAAAAATTAAAGTCTACGTTAATGTCTTAATTGCGATGATTCCACGAATAGAAAATAAGTTAATTCATTTTTTTTTTAAAAAAATTTCCCATATCTCTTTTAATAAAGTTAATTAAGATATTTTCTGCTCGATATTTTGATTTTTTTTATTCAATATGCTGATAGTAGAAAAATTTTTGCTTTGAAGCAACAAATCTTGCAATAATTAAAATACATTTTTGAATTTTAACAATAATTCTAATTACTAAATATTTCCTTTTAAAATTTATGATCATACTGTTATTTTATATTCTTTAATAAATCAGCAAATTTTAAGAAACATTTTTTTACCAGATAATTATATATATATGCATATATATGGGCTCAATGACAACGTTTACCGCTAGGTGAAATATTAGCTTTTTGTTTAATCCACTAGTAACTTTGTTGTGGACATTGTTTCAAAAAAATGAGGAGATTCGGTGGCGTTTGTGAATTTCAGCATCTTGCCTCGTGAGTCGGACTACGTGGTGGAATTTTTCCGGACATTCTCCCATGTGAGTCGCAAATGTGGGTAGTTCCCCTTAAGTCCCCCCCTGTCAAGTACTGCCCTGCTTCTTCAGCGGCACGGAGCCAAGTCAGATTTCTAAGTACGGGTGCACCATCACAGGAAAAAAATTGTCCTCTTTTCGTCTTTCCATGAGACCATAAAGTTCTTGGACTTAGTCGAGATGTTGCTGATAAAAAGTTGGATAAGGAAAAAAAAAACTATTAATATATGCTTTGTTGTTAAAGGTTAAATAAGTTATTTTTATGTTTATTAAATAATATTATGAAATTGATTTCAAAAATCAAACAGCTTTTGTATTGCAAAGTTAGCTAAAAATCATTAAAATAATACAATATGATTAAATTATTTATTTACTATGTATATTCACAACACTACAAAAAAAACTTTTTATAAAGTCATTAAGTATAAATTTACGAATCAAACCATCATTTTTAGACAACTTCCATATTCTGTAAAATTTATAAATATTTGCACAAATACATTTTTGTAAAAAAAATTTTTAACGAACGAACATTAATTTTTATACTACTAAAAATTAAAAGTAAAAAATTTATTTCAAACAGGTATGAAATGCCGAGAACAAAAATATCGTGCCCTTATATCTTTCTCTCAAATATTCAACAAAAAAAGTATAGATAAAAAAGATATTTTTCTTTTAAAGCGAACATTCAAATTTACTGAAACTACGTATCACTATTTTATTATTTTCTAAATAAAGAAAACTCTTTTCTGTTTGTAGTTAAAAGATAAAATCAGAATGAAACAATAAAAAAAAAGATAAGATCAATTGAACGGACAGAAATCTTGCTTAGAATAAAATATTGCAGTTTTTTTCTTTTTTCGGAATGCATTAATTTTATGTCAGTAATCCTAATTTAATTGCCTGGACAATATTTCAAATACCGTTTTCTCCAAAATTGGTTTTTTTATTTAAGAAACATGTTTTATTTTTTGTTTGAATCAGTATTTAATTTGATGCTTTGATTTTAATCTTTTAATGATTATAAATAGGTTCATTCATTTCGGAATTAACACGAATTAAAAGAAATAACGAAAATGATGTAGAAAGCATCAATACTAAATTACTCCTTTTGAACCAAGGAGTAAGTAGATCGTGAATAATTCGTAAGCAGTATTTAAAAATTATCAAAAATTATATTAATGTCTTAATTGCAATGTCTCCATGAATGGAAAATAAGTTAATTCCTAAAAAAATATTTCTCCCATATTTATTTTAATAAAAGTTAATTAAGAGATTTTCAAGCACTATATTTTAATTTTTTTAATTGAACACTTGATAGCAGGTTACTTTGAAACAATACATCTGGCGATAATTTGAATTCATTTTTAAATTTTATCAAAAATTTTAATTAACGATTATTTTTTATTCCTTAATTAGCCAGCAAGATTTTAACCAGATAAGGTGTGTGTATATATATATATATATATATATATATATATATATATAATATATATATGTATACATACATATATATATATATATATATATATATTTGCCTGACTCGTACGCCATCAGTGAGCACTAGATTTGAAATTCAATCCGTTGGCGGCTCAGTTGTGGACACTGTTTCAAAAAAAAAATTATATGCGAGGCGTCTCGATGGTGTTTGAGATATTTAGCCCGTTCCATTTCGTCGGACTTTCTGTTGAAAGTTTTCAGGTTTTTCTCTCATTTAATAAGCAAATGTGGGTTAATTCCCCCAAAAGTTCTCCCGGAAAACATTGTCACCCTTCTTCAACGACATATATACGGAGGCATGTCAGACTTCTACTTACTGGTGCTCCATAACAAATGAAGCTGCCGCCTTGAACGGAGAGAAATCCTTTGCTTTCATGAAACTATAAGGCTTCTTGGACTTGAGACTATAAGGCTTCTTTATTTTCATTTAGGAAAAACGTCTTTTTTTTTTGTTTGAATCAGCATTTAATTGTGATGGTTTGATTTTAATCTTTTAATGATTATAAATAATATCATTCATTTAATAATGGATTAATACGAAATAAAAAATAAAAATAGACCAAAATGATTCAGAAAGTATTATAATTAAATTACTGCTTTTGAATCAAGGAGTAAATAGATCGTAAGTAATTTGTAAACGGTATTTAAAAATTATCAAAAATTAAAGTCTACATTAATGTCTTAAATGCAATGGTTTCATGAATGAAAAATAAGTTAATTCTTTACAAAAATATTTTTCCCCTATCTCTTTTAATAAAGTTAATCGAAACATTTTCGAAGATGATATATATTATTTTTTTTATTCGAACTGCTTCGTAGTTGGAAACTTTTTAATATTAAACCACAAATCTTACGATAATTATAATTCATTTTTAAATGTTAACAAAAAATGCTAAGTACTGATTATTATTATTTTTTTTTTTTTAAATTTTTGATGAGATTGTTATTTTATATTCGTTAATAAATCAACTTGATTACAACCAGAGAACAAAATCAAACTTGGATGAAAGAGAATTATACAAACAAAAAATCATAATAATTTTCGTTTTTTTATATATATATATATATATATATATATAAGGATTAAAATTAAATAATTAGGATTAAATGCTAAGGATTAAATAATTTTTATAAGTTACTTTTTATGTTTTTAAAATAATATTCTGAAATTGATTTAAAAAAAAAAAAAACAGTATTGTAAATCTAAAAATCATTATAAAACAATAATATTAAATTATTTAATTACTAAGTATATGCAGAACACGATAAAAAGTTTATTTATGTCAATAATTAAAAGTTTAATAGTAAAAAGAATCATTTTTAGATAACTTCCATGATTTGTAAAATTTATAAATATTTTCAGAAATACATTTTTTATATAAAAAAAATTAAGGACGTACGTTAATTTTTACACAACTAAGAAATTAAAAACAAATGACAATTTATTTCATTAGATATGAAATGAGGAGAATAAAATATCATACCCTTATATCTTTCTCTTTTAAATATTCACCAAAAACATTATATATATATAAATATAGGTATATTTAGAAACGAAAATTTAAATTTACTCTATACGTATCATTATTTTATTATTCTCTAAATAAAGAAAACTCTTTTATTATTCAGCTTTTTCAGTTAAAAGATATAATTAGAATGAAACAATAAAAAAAGATAAGATCAATTGAACGGTGAGAAATCTTGCTTAGAATAAAATATTGCAGTTTTTCTTTTTTTTTTCGGAATGCATTAATTTTATGTCCGTAATCCTAATTTAATTGCCTAGACAATATTTCAAATACTGTTTTCACTCAAATAATTTTTTTTTTTATTGAGGAAAAAAAATTTTTGTTTTTGTTTGAATCAGTATTTAATTGTGATGCTTTGATTTTAATCTTTTAATGATTATAAATAGGTTCATTCATTTAAGAATGGAATTGATACGAATTAAAAAATAAAAATAACGAAAATGATGCAGAAAGCATCATTAGTAAATTACTCCTTTTGAATCAAAGGAGTAAGTAGCTCGTGAGTAATTCGTAAACAGTATTTAAAAATTATCAAACATTAAAGTCTACGTTAATGTCTTAATTGGAATGGTTTCATGTATGGAAAATAAGTTAATTTAAAAAAAAAATTCTTTTGACATATCTCTTTTAATAAAGTTAATCGAAAGATTTTCAAGGATGATATTTTTATTTTTATTTTATTCGAACTGTTTGATAGTATGAAAACTTTTATTTCGAGGCAGCCAGTGTTGCTTTAATTAAAGAAAGTTTTTTTTAAATTTTAATTACCGATTATTTAATTTTTATAAAATGTAGGATCAAGCTGTTATTTTATATTCTTTAATTAATCATCATGATTTTAACCAAATAAGTATATTAGACTTCGATGAAAGAAAACTACACAAAGAAAAAAATACCTTGCAATTTTTTTTCTTTTCTTTCTTATATATTGAACATGCTAACATGTTCAATAAAGTAGCTCAAGTGAAGCTTTTGAGCTTCTTTATGTCTGAAACCAATGACTGCAATGAATGCCGGCAGCAGATTCGAGCATACGTTCTTCTGCACGCTGCATATTAAGTGTCTACTCTTCATTTACATCTCTGATGTTAAAAACCTGTGAAATTCCAGCCGGCCATCTGATTACCGATATCAGACTTTTACGTGCAATGAAGGAGCTCAAAGATTAAAATGAAACTTGAGCTTCTTATAAATTTGATTCTGAAACCAATGATTGCAATGAAAGCCGACAGCAGATTCGAACATACGTTCTTCTGCATGCTGGCACTAGATTCGGTTCATTAGTCGAGGTAAGACTTATATTACATTCGCATGTTTACTATTCATACCAAAATAACAGAATGGCTGAAAAGTTCATAGGCTGACGCATAAATGGCACTACTAATATTAAATCCATATGATTTTTAGTTAGCCCTAACCTTCAAAAGACACGTGTATAAATTTGACAGCTGTTGCACTAGTAGTATATGCACTTTAAGGGAAGTTATAGCATTTTTAGTGTTCAGCAAGTGCAGTCCACTCGGCAGACTGTCGATTGGACTTCGGTGTGAAATGAGGAGCCATGTTTCATCCATTTTCACATATAGATGCAAAAATTCTGGTTTATTATGATTCAACAGCTCCAAACACTGCTTAGAATCATCAATTCATTGTCGTTTTTGGTCGACCGTGAGCTCGCGCGGCACCCACTTTGAACAGAGCTTTCGCATATCAAATATTCATTCACGATATGCCCAACACGTTCCTTTGATATCTTTAGGGTATAAGCATCTCAATCAACTTCACTTTACTGTTATCAGAAACTATTTTGTGAACTTTTTTTGATGTTTTCGTCGGTAACCGCCTCTTTGGGGCGTCCACTGTGTGCATCGTCCTCGGTGCTCATTTCGCCTCGTTTAAATTTAGCAAACCACTTCTCTACGGTTGATTTTCCTGGTGCAAAGTCCGAATAATGTTTATGGAGCCAAGCCTTGGCTTCAATAGTATTTTTTTTGCCACAAAGCAATGCTTTATTAATGAAAAATTCCTTTTTACCCATTTTTTCAAACTAACAAAAGTTGCTTCACTAAAAATATTGTAAATCCCATACTAATAGTTCAACAGCTGTCAAATTTATACACGTGTCTTTTTAAGATTAGGGCTAACTAAAAAACATATGGATTTAATACTAGTAGCGTCATCTATGTGCCCGCATATGAACTTTCAGCCCACCTGTTAACCATGAAACAGTTTTTTTTTTTTATCAACTTGGGACAATCCATTCTATTTTATTTTAAATATGTTGTTGTGTCCAATCATGAGTGACCGACACCATGGGACGGACACGCCATGAGTAGTCTACTCATAGACAGAGGGAAAGGGCAGGTTCTGTTGTTATGGCAGCCTTAGGTAGAAGTCTGACTTGACTCCGAGTCCTGAAGAAGGAAGGCAGTGCTTTCCGAGATATTTTTTTAAATTTTCGTATAGTTCGGGAAAAACCAGGATAACTCACACCAGGTGATCCGACCCAGGAGGCAATATGCTATAACAGGTGGGAAAAAGTTCATAGGCTGACACATAGATGGCGCTACTAGTATTAAATCCATATGATTTTTAGTTTTCCCTAAACTTCAAAAGACACGACAAAAATTTGACAGCTGTTGCACTATTAGTATGTGAGTTATAGCATTTTTAGTGAAGCAAATTTTGTTAGTTTGAAAAAAATGGATAAAAAGGAAATTTCGTGTGTTAATTAAAGCATTGCTTTTTGGCGAAAAAAATACTATTGAAACCAAGGCTTGGCTTGATAAACATTATTCGACTTTGCACCAGGAAAATCAACCAGAGAAGTGGTTTGCTAAATTGAAACGGGGCGAAATGAGCACCGAGGATGATGCACGCAGTGAATGCCCCAAAGAGGCTGTCACCGACGAAAACCTCAAAAAAGTCCACAAAATAATTTCTGATAACCGTAAAGTGAAGTTGATTGAGATAGCTGAGATCAAGATATCAGAGGAATGTGCTGGGCATATCGTGAATGAATTTTTGAATATGCGAAAGCTCTGTTCAAAGTGGGTGTCGCGCGAGCTCACAATCGACCAAAAGCAACATAGAATTGATGATTCTAAGCAGTGTTTGGAGCTGTTCAATCGTAATAAACTCGAATTTTTGCGTCGATATGTGACAATGGATGAAACACGGCTCCATCATTTCACACCGGAGTCCAATCGACAGTCAGCCGAGTGGATTGCACGTGATCAACACTAAAAATGCTATAACTCACATACTACTAGTGCAACAGTTGTCACATTTATACACGTGTCTTTTAAAGGTTAGGGCTAACTAAAAGTCATATGGATTTATTAGTAGTAGAGCCATCTATGTGTCAGCCTATGAACTTTTCCGCCCACCTGTTACATCACAAACGCCATTGAGCTTCCTCGTTTTTTTTTTTAAACACTGTCTACAACAATGTCGTCAACGGATTGACCCTCTGCCCTAATGCTCACCAGTGAATTACGTTACCACTGAATCACGAATCGGACATTTTAAATATTTAAATGTTTAATGATTCCACTTGGATTAATTTATTCAAAATGTTTAAAATTATTAAATTTTGTTTTATTCGGTAATTTTGTTTTTGTGTTCTATGCAGTTTTTTCATTAATTTAGATGAAAGTAAAAATGTGAAGTAATTAATATGCAAAGCGAAATATTTATTCTTTTTTAATGATTTTTTTTAAAAAACAAGTGATATAAAAAAAAAAAAAAAGTTAAAGTCAAATTTTTTTTTTTCCACTATACAGAAAGCCCTTTATTAATAATTTTCATTTATTTTTTTGAGTTTATCTGGCGCCATCTATTAGTAGATACATGCAACTTAAATCTAAAAAAACTAAAATGAATTAATTAAATTTAATGAATCAATTAATATTTGAAAAACTGTATTAACATGTGTCATCCACTACAAGTTCAAAAAAATGTATTTGAACTCGAGTGGATGATTAAAAAGTATTTTATTGACGATTGAAAATTTGAACAAGATATATATATTTTGTGAGCTAATAAAGGAATTGAATAAACATTTAAGTAATTTATATTTGTTCTTATAATTATTTTATGACAGAAATATTAAAGAAAATGGTTGTTAATATTGTTTTATATAATTTTTTTAAATAATTTTTTAAATAATTTTTTAAATAAATTTTTTAAATATTTGTCACGCATTATCTTAAAATTACAACTTTCATGTAAGTTCAATTGTATTATCATGAGGTAGTAGCATTTTTATACATGATAATACAAAATTTATCTGGCACTCGGTGCCACAGATTTCAGGTTTGAGTTCCGGCGGCGCCATGGATGTTTGTAGTAGTTCGAAATCCACTTTAAACCGTTGGTTCCCGTCTAATATGACTGTAGAGCATTGGGCTTAGGGCTGACATTCTTACCCCGTCAAAAGATAACATTTCCTGTCTTGAAATCTTCCAGTAGGCAGACAGTATTGGCCTACCATAGGCTGTAATGTCAGGAAGTTAGCTATTTTTATAATATAAATTTAAATTTTAAAAAAATCAGATTTTGCATTGTTTTGCTTAATAAATTACTCCATTTTGTCTATATTTATTATGAACCTCAGGTTAAAATTACGGCCTGATAGCCAATTGACTAGCGCTCTGGTTTTTGGTACCACAGGCTCCAGATTCGAAACCTGGCGGTGGTATGGATGTTTTTATTTTGTTAGTGGTTCGGAATCCACGTTAAACCGTGGTCCCGGTCTGGTTAGCCCAAAGAGTGTACAAAATGACAGTAGAGTGACAAACAAAGACATGCTGCAATTTTATGCTAAATGAAAAGATGATGTTTTTTTTTTATAAGATTTAACCCTTTGCACTCGAATTTTTTGCATTCGTATTACCGGCAACTCGAAGAGATTTTAGTGAAAAGATCCTATTCATATGTAAGTTTAATATACGCATTAAAAGAAACGCATTATTTATATTGTTATTTGCATTGTCTCCGTAGCGGAGCCCTCGAGCTTGAAGACAAATTTTAAATGGCTCCGCTCCGGAGCCCTCGAGTGCAAAGGGTTAACTCGTAAAGCTAATGCAACAAATCAATAAAAGTATCATGGTCACATATGGTAATAACCAAATTTCGTCTCTTTCCAACTTCCTTTTCTTAATTTACACATTTTCCCTAATTTTATATATTTATTTATTAATTATTTGTTTACCATTCACTTTATAAGGTTTGTGCTTTAATATCGCTTAATTATTTTATGATAATTAAATATTTGATCAATTTTTCTTTTATGATTTATCTATTTTTTTGTTATTTATGCTTTTTTAATATAACAAAAACAATTTATACTGAATCAAAATTATCTTTATCATAAATAATGATAATAAAGTATTTTTATAATAAATAAATAAATTTATTATATATTTTTCAAACTCCAAAATTAAGTTTGAAATGTATTTTTCACCTCATAGCCCCTATGACTGAACTTCAACACGGCGTGCTGAAGGGATACTACGTTGGCTACAAAGTGACCGACACTCCAGAATCTTTCGTCTACAAGACGTTGGAGATTGGCGAAGAATTCAAGGAAGAATGCCATGTCACAAGTTTGAGAAGAAACACCAAATACAGCATCGTAGTGCAGGCTTTCAATTCCAAAGGGGCTGGACCACCGTCTGATGAAGTAACAGTGGAAACACTAGAAAATGGTTAGCCTTTATCATTTTTTTTTTTTAAAGATTTATGTATTTTATCTGTTGGTATTTATGGTTAATGGATATCTAAACAATTTATACCGAACAAAAATGATCTATATTCCAATAAATAATGGTAATTCTTATGGTTATACAACTACACAACTTCTAAAGACTGTCAGATTCCAATCTCGCTCAAAAATGATCACAATATTAATATAATTAATAATAAAATTTCTATAAAGTAATCTAAAATATTAACTAAAGATGCTATTTAGCTTCTTAAATAAAAGAAAATTATCGTTTTAAATTAAACTGAAATTTCGTCAAGGCAGGCTTGAATTCTTTAATCTTTTTTCTTCTATTTTGATAAAGAATTGTATTTGTCCATCATTTATACATTACTAATGATAAATAAATAATTTTCAACATCAGAATCAATTATCTTCAGTATTAGAATCAATAACTTTCAGTATTTCTTCGATAATTAAGTTTATGGTTATACTTTACAGTTATATTATTCAAAACCAATTTGATTTAAATTAAGAAGTATCTAAAAACCAAGTTTTATGCAATCTGATATTATCTGATATTATTATCTCGTATAATATATGAACTATCTATGATATACGCATCTAATATACATACTACAAAAAAATTCTAAAGTCTGTCAGATTTCAGTTTCATTCAAAAGTGATCACAATATTAATATATTTAATAACAAAATTTTCTGTAAAGTACTCTGTAAATGTCAACTAAAGGTGCTATTTAGCATCTTAAAAAAGAAAATTATAGTTTTAAATTAAACTGGAATTTCTTCAAAAAAAGAACAGAACTCATTAATTTGTTTCTTTTATTTTGATAATGAAATGTATTTGTTCATCATTTATAAATACTAATGACGAATAAATTATTTTCAGTAAAGTTCAAATTTTTAAAGTGTTCTAATTTTAATCCTGTACTATTGATAAACTCTAGTTTAAGCATTCTCACAAATCTTTCATTTTCAAAATTATTTTATACTATGTTGTTATACGTTAGTTATATATGTAGAAGATTGCAGTAAAATTCATCAATAAATGTAACTCCAAAATAGATATAAAGTAATTTAGAAGCATAAATATTTCATTACAAATTCATCAATATCATTCTATATTTTTATTTTCAGACCCTCCACAAACACCACCTTTAACAGTTATGGATAAATCAACTTCATCTATACACTTAGCATGGGATCCAAATTATGATAAGAGAAATCCTGTATCAGGTAAACATAATAATTCCTTTAATCTTCTTAATACAGTATTTGTTATAAATAATATTTATATTATAGTGTTGTTTTATCTAAAATTTCGTTTCAAATCATGTTATGACTACTAATTTTTAAGTCCGTATGGATGCATGAATTTTCAGGCTATCATAGCAATTAATTTAACTATTTACCCAATAAATTATATCACAATATTTCATTTTGTAAAAAAATATTTTTATTAAATTATAATTAAAAGAATTCTGGAATAATATACATGACTGAACATAAAAGGCTGTTTCAAGGTTAACTAAAACTATTCTACAATCAATTTTATAAGATGCATTTTTCAAAGTTTAAACAAAATTTTTTTTTTTTTCAATTAGAGTATCGATATTAATAAAAGGTAATGTTTTATTTTTAAAAGGTTTTTTTATTTTTAAAGCTTCTTATTAGCAGGCATATGATTAGAGAAATATTAACTAATGATTAACTATGATTAGAGAAATATGTAACTAATATACTCCACCATTTAGATAATCTAAATATACAATACTACTAAAAATACTAATACCTAATAATGATCATAAATAAATCTTAAAAGGTCATTTTTTAAAATTTTAATATTGATCTTAATGAAATGAAGAGTAATAAAAATAATTTACTTTTTTAGTTTGAGGTTATCTAAATTAGTTCATTATATTCCTTGTAGATGGCGCCACGAGCAAATAAAACAGAAAACTGTGAATAATAAAATGAAATGCTTTATTTTCTCAAGTACAATACAAAAACACAAAAAAGTATACGTAACATTTACGCATCCTTAAATATTTGAATAATTTTTATCATTTAAAATTCCTTATATTTTTTAAAAGTGAAAAAGAAGGAAATGAAAGATATATAATTTTTTTAATATGTTTTTCTGTTTAACATGATACAAAAATTTTTTTAAAAAAATAATAAAATCCTATAGTAAAATAGTTCTTGATTTTTATTTTTATTAAAATTTCTTGTTTATTTTACACTAATTGTAATAATTATTACAATAGTAATAATTATTTATAAAAATTTATAAATTATATATTTCCTTTTATAAAGACTTCTATAACAAAATTTATTTTTATATATAACAAATATTTTTATTTAATTTTTTCTTGAATTATACAGCCATATTTTTATCATCAGGATTAAAATATTAATTTTATTCTAAAAAACACTAGAAATGTTCAGATTATGCATTGTAGATGGCAGCACCAAATTTGTTGCAGCATAAAGTGCTGATTGGATTATTGTAGTTCCTCCATCTACTGCAGATGGCGGCACTACACATTTGATCTGAGTTCAAATTAGATCGGATTCATGATGGTAGTTATAACTAACATTATAAATCCGATTATACGATACGATTATTAATCATTTCTTATGCATGATTATATTATACAATGATTATATATGACAGAACATTATAATTCAGCCAATTATATTTTCGTTTTGTAATTGTTTACAATAAATTTTAGTTTTCTTTCCTGATTAATTATGACAATCGGAGCAACACACGTAGTATTTTATTTTAAGTGGTGGAAGATGTTAGGTGTCTTTATTTTTTTCTCTCAATTAGTGATGCTTAACTAGATAAAAGATAAAATATGGAAAAAAAAAATTAACATAAGGTTACATTTAATCGGTAAATAATAAAAATAAAGTCATAAAGTTCCAAAATAAAATCAGATTTTATAAGCAAGTAAGCCTATTTTTCTTTATACAATACCGATCTGAGACTTCTCAGCGCAAACAAAAGTAAGAAGATACAAATTCTCCAAAATATAATCTTACAAATATTTACCAATCTATTCTCATTTATCGAGAACACTATTATGACAATATAGGTTTTTGAAAAAATCATTAATTATGCTAATCCACTTATTAATGCTCAGATGCTGATTTTATTTCATTGTAAGTTAAAAGTAAATGATTATGCATTCATTATTAGTTAAAAGTAAATGTACTGTTCCCGTCAATAGCACTCACTATGTTCTCGCACAATAGCTCACAGTGGACTGTAATTTTTGAATCACATTTACACACTAAATAATAATCCACACTTATCAAAAACTTAATAAACACATTCATTAACGTAACAGCTATAGCTAACATAGCTATAGCCACTCTCAGCTATGCCGCTTCACTCTTGCAGCTCTCGCACTACACTACACAGACTCGGAGTTATGCGTCTCGCACGAGCCGCATGCGCAACCATACACTGTTTTTTTTTTTTTTTTGCGCAACCTACTTTTAACTAATTCTTTATTGGTTAACTAGTCCATCATATTTTTCTACTCTCTCAAACTCGTCAAATATATTTGAGTACTTTGCATTCAATTATCAACATTCATTTTTTGACAACTTTCATTAGTCTGAAATAACCTTTGACAAAATGTTTTGCCTTTTGTTAGACCTGCACCGGTGTTTTTATTTTTATTTTCCTCATATATAACATGAATATGAAAAAGTTAAGGCTATAACTTGTAAGAAGGATAATAATAGAACTTAAAAGCACAAAAGCGAATATTCGTCTTTTGACAACTCACATGCAAATGTCTTTTAAATGAAAAAAAAAAAAAAAAAAAAAAAAATTTTGATAGAAACTTTTAATAATCTTACTAGTTTCGTTAGTCATAAGTGGAAATTATAACTTGGAAAAAGATGCCTTCAAATATTTTGACAGTATGGCCAACATCTAGCCAAAATAAAGATTGTGTACTATGGTACATGTGATTTATCTAAGACAGAGAAATTGAATAAGGCCCATCTACTTGTTTAGTTAGGACTGGACTCAAAACAACTTACAACAGAATGGTGATTTGCGTACTCTTTACAGACGGCCCAGAGAAAAAATGTTATGATCACAAGGATTTTTATTAAGGTGTTTCTATTTTTTTAAATTTTTATCCTTATAACACTGACTTATTTTTAAGGTCTTTTTAGTAGTTTTTGTTAAGAATATCTGGTCTTTTCTCTTTGTAATTTTGGTTTGTTTATATATTTTTACGGTAAGTGGCCAAATATATATGGATTTGAGTTCCAATAAAACCATAGCTAACAATAATAACACATTTTTACTACCATTTAATTGAGTTTTATATATACTAGGTACAATTTCTCACAAACCATTGTTTCTATTTCAGGATATGTACTGCATCACAAACGTGAAAATGGACCTTGGCAAGAATCTCATATCGCAGGTGATCAGAGTTCTTACCTGATGCCAGATCTGCAATGCGGAACAAAATATCAATTCTTCCTCACTTCATACAATTCTGCAGGGAAAGGAGAGCCAAGTGAAATTTTTGGTCGCCAAAACGGAAGGGGGTGGTATGTGCAAATTATACATTTTTGTTTCTTTCTAATGCAGCTGGCAAACACAGACAGCTTGGTCTTAGATGCCTTAAGGCAAGGGCTGCACAGACGTACTCACTTTGTATTACCCAGGGGGCGCGTAACTTGAAGATAAGCCACGGACGCGGAGTAACAATGCCCCCGCAACTCTCTACGATCCTATTAGACCGGGACCTTTTTTAAAGTGGATTCCGAACCACTACAAACAACCATGGCAAGGACTCGAACCCGAAACCTGTGGTAAATTATTTCAGGCCCCGTCTAAATTATATAGAACTGTGGATTTTTTTCGCACCTAAAAGGAAGAGAAATAAATTATTTCTAATAATAAATATTCATATAAAATTTGAAAGGGTGTTTAAAACAACTATATTTCTTTATAAAGTTGAAGACAATTTTAAATTTAAAATATTTAACTTCAAAATATTATATGATAGATATTAACGAAATTTTATATTTTTTTTATTATTAACGACTTTTTATAAATGATAACGTACATATTTTGTAATCATTTAAAAACATATTTGAAGAAAATATAAAAAAATATTTTAGTAAAATAAAGATTTTGTTGCACTGAAAATGAATCAAATGATTATTTTAGAGAATCTATTACAATTTCTGAACATTAAAGAAATTAGAAAACAATTAAATCATATAAATATAGTTAGTAATTGGAGCTAATTCCTCAAAAGAAAATTTAAATTTTACATAATAGTTTGAAATATTTTTCGCGAATTAAATATTGCGCATTTGAATTATTTTTTTAATCATTCTTTACTAAATATAAGTTTTTTTAGAAAATATAAACTAATAAGTATTTGTATATTAATAATGTATAAAAAATATAAATTAACGTGCATTGTTATGTAAGTAATGCATTTAGGAAATATGAATAATATTTCTTAGTACATAAACAATAAAATAAGAAATTATTTAATAATATATACACTGAAGTGACAAAAGTCATGGGATACCTCTTAATATCGTGTCGGCCCTCCTTTCGCCCGGCGAAGTGCAGCAACTCGACGTGGCATGGACTCAACAAGACGTTGGAAGTCTTCCGCAGGAATATTGAGCCATGCTGTCTCGATAGACGTTCATAATTGTGAAAGCGTTGATGGTGCAGGATTTTGGGCACGAACAGATCTCTCGATGATGTCCCATAAATGCTCGATGGGATTCATGTCGGGCGATCTAGGTGGCCAGATCATTCGTTGGAATTGTCCAGAATGTTCTTCAAACCAATCGCGAACAGTTGTGGCCCGGTGACATGGCGCATTGTCATCCATAAAAATCCCATCGTTGTTTGAGTACATGAAGTCCATGAATGGCTGCAAGTGATCTCAAGTAGCTGAACATAAGCATTTTCAGTCAATGTTCGGTCCAGTCGCATCAGAGGACCAAGTCCATTCCATGAAAAAACGCCCACACCGTTACGGAGCCACCACCAGCTTGAACAGTGCCTTGCTGATAGTTTGGGTCCATGGCTTCGTGGGGTCTGCGCCACACTCGAACCCTACCATCAGCTCTTACCAACTGAAATCGTGACTCATCGGACCAGGCCACGGTTTTCCATTCATCTAGGGACCAACCGATATGCTCACGTGCCCACGAGTCGCTGCAAGCGATGTCGTTCTGTCAGTAAAGGCACTCGAGTCGGTCTTCTGCTGGAATAGCCGAAGAAAGCCAAATTTCTCCGCACAGTTCTAACAGACAAGTCCCTTGTACGTCCCACATTGATTTCTGCGGTTATTTGACGCAGTGTTGCTTGTCTGTTAGAATTTACGACTCTTTGCAGACGTCGCCGGTCTCGGTCGTTAAGTGCAGGCGGTCGACCACTGCGCTGTCCATGGTGGGATGTTATGCCTGAAATGTCATACTCTCGGTACACTCTTGACACAGCGGATCTGGGAATGTTGAATTCCCTAACGATTTCCGAAATGGCATGACCCATGTGTCTAGCTCCAACTAACATTCCGCGTTCAAAGTTTGTTAATTCCCGTCGTGCGGTCATCATCACGTCAAAACCTCTTCACATGAATAACTTGAACAGAAATGAAAGCTCTGCTAAAGCACTGCGCATTTATACCTGTTCTACGCGATGCTACTGCCATCTGAAAATTTGGATGTTGCTATCCCATGACTTTTTGTCACTTCAGTGTATTTATAAGTGGGCTTCATAATGAGTTGTCCTTATAAAATATTTAAGAAAATATATTATATAGATTTTCTAATCATTTCAACATATATTGAAATATTTCTTGCACATTTATTTACATCACAAACAAAATTGTTAACTTAATGAAATTTAATATAAAGAGCCAAAACATTATGACCACCCTACATTTTTGCAATGAACTCGCCTGGATGACGTGGAAGGCCCGTGATCAGGTCGAAGTGGTATTTAACTGGTATTAAGTGGTGATATTAATCCATGCCAAGGCGGGTTGAAGCTGTGTTGCGCGCCAAAGGTGGGCCAACTCGTTATTGACAGGTGGTCATAATGTTTTGCCTCTTGAGTGTATATAAAAATAGAATCATAAACCATCATATGTCAAATAAGTTTTTTTAAAAAAGTAAAAATTTCAATCTGACTAAATGCTAACTTTATAAATTCAAATTCTTAAAATTTATCATTGTATCAAACTGCTAAAATCTAGTTTATATCATTATATTTTACAGCCCAAAAAATGTATATTTGTTTTGTTTTCAATATTGAATTGTTAAAAAAGAATGAAGGATTAACACGAACATTTTTAAACAGCTCCTTTAGCCCCAGACAAACAGTCCATGCTGAGCACCAATATGACAGCTGCAACCATGAACTTAATATCCTGGCACAATGGAGGCTGTCCAATAACATCCTTCCTAGTTCGTTACCGACAGCAGCTGGACATTGATTGGATAATTCTAAATGATGGACCCCTCCCACCTGATAACAACAAGGTGGATCTGGTTGGATTATCTCCTGGATCGTGGTATCAAATCCATATATCTGCTACTAATCTTGCTGGGACCACAGATGCCGAGTACACCTTTTCCACGTTAAATACATATGGTGAGAAATGTAATTATAAAAGAATACGCTATTGAATTTTGTATAATTATGAGAAATAGAAAAAGTTAAATGAAGATTAATCAATTTATTATAGGATGAGAAGTTGTAGTTAATATATATTACTCTCCAAAGAAAATGTGTAATTCAATATTTTATTGTCAGAAGACAATAAAATATTGAATTACACATTTCTTACATTTTATTACACACATATATATAGTGTCCTGTACAAAACGAAGCCACTGATTTTAAAAGTAAAATACATGCATTAAGTTTTTATTATTAATTATGCATTTTAACGATTAATTTTTTTCGACTCGCTATGTTGACAACTTAATTTAATTATCCTACAAAAAAAGATTCTTCTGACAGATTAAATATATCTATTTAAATTTTTATCTGAAGAGCCTCTAGAACTATTCTGAAATTCGACTGAGTACTTCTATATCATTTCTATCAAAATCTTATTTTCAAGGTCATTCTTTATAGAGGTCTTCTAATTTAATCTTTATCCACCTTTGTTCTATAGTTCACTAACACAAAACTGAACTCAAATAATCTTCGACACAGACACGAAGAAATGAATGGACTGTATAAATTAATCTCCTTTATTTAGGCAGCCATCAAGCTCGAAGATGGACTGCCACACGCAACCTTTCTCGTTGGTTACACTTATTGAACTCTTTTTACTTATGCAGCCATCAAGCTCGAAGATGCACTGCCACACGACCGTTCTCTTTGGTCGTAGTTGTTCAACTCATTTAGTTTATGCAGCCATCAAGCTCGAAGATGCACTGCCACACAACCTTTCTCTTTTGTCGCTGAGTTTCAACTCATTCTTACACTCTTTCTCCCGTCATCTCAACCCCTGCCAGACACCCCCACAGACAGGATGTTTTTCTGGACATAGGGCGTTAACCTCCCTATGCAGGGGAACCTGGGTTTCGACGTAACAATCTTCAATATTAAAATCAAGCAAATAAATATAAAATATACTACATTTTGTATTTATATAAAATAAATTATAATATAGTTTAATTATTAATATATAGTTTATTATATTATACTATTATTTATTTTGGAAATATCATGACTATATCATATTTGTAGCAAAAAAATGAAATAGCCGTGATATTTCCATCATATTGCAGCAAAAAAATCATATCATTTTCGTCCTTACACAAGCACATGGTTAAACATGGGTCCAGCAAGGTAGAAAGGATGGTATATTCCCAGAAAAGCTGAGAATACATAAACTACATTATTTATTTTTATTGCATCACATATTTACAACAGTACTACAGTATATGTAAAACTCTTATTTTCTAAAAATTAGCCAAAATTATAAGTTTAAAATCTTGAAAATAAAAATAATAATAATAATTGATATTTAAGATTTTTTAATGTGTTTTATGAACATTTTCCAGTGAAATGAAGTCATTAAACGGTTTATTATATATGTATTCGCAATAAATCGCAGGAGTTTTATTTTCGTGGCCCTCTTTTTCTAAGAACATTTCATGAAAAAACATATATGACATTAATAACACGTTTTTAAACATTTCATGTGAATTGCGTAGTTTCTATGTTTCTAAATTAAGGTAATTAAATATAGTAAATGTCATTTTATGGCTTTAAAGTTAAAAAAAAATCACAATTAAAAATCCACATATAAGTTAGATTTCTTTTATAATTAT
The DNA here is from genome assembly GCA_021605095.1 of Caerostris extrusa. Lineage (NCBI taxonomy): Eukaryota > Metazoa > Arthropoda > Arachnida > Araneae > Araneidae > Caerostris > Caerostris extrusa. The sequence continues at coordinate 91,000 of BPLR01000883.1, read as the reverse complement.
TATTATATTATACCTATAAATATATTAATGTTTTGCGTTACAAAAATAAATTGATAAATATTAAAACTCAAAAGTGCTTTTCCTAAAACTCTGATTTGAAAGTTTTTTTTTTTTTTTTTTTTTTTTTGCGCCTCATCTTATAATAACATTCATCATTTTTATTAGCAATATAATTGAAATTTGTATACTATTTTATTTTAATTATATTAATAGGCGTGCGCTTGAGTCGATGTAAAAATTTTTTAATGAATTATAGCGGAGTTACGAGTTCAATAAAAATAAACTTTCTATTCTAACATTAAAAACGCTTTCAAAACTGTGCTGCCATCTATTGTTGATATCGCAAAGTAAAACTCTTGATTTAGAAATCGAGTAGATATCTGACTTGGTTAAAATTATTGAACCACGAATTACTGACTTAAACAAATATATATAATCTGTTAAAAGTTTTGTAATATAAGCTATAAAAATTAATTTTTACTTTATCCTACATTATTTATGAACATTTTATATTGAATTATTTTCAGTAGTTTTTAATTTGCCAAATTTAGTCGTCAAAAGTGAAAGTGTTACAGCGTTAGAAATATACGTCGTTTAAATGATCAATATATAACAAATAAAGAATAAAAAATATTCATACAAAATTTACTACACATATTATATTAAATATTATATATATTATCTATTAGGTTTATTTTTTGCCTGATTCTATGTAAATGTAAAGATAAAAATAAAATTCAACCAATTTTAAATAAATTATTATTATTTAATTAACCTATTCAACATGTCAATTAAAAATAATAAAAAGGGGAAAGTGCTATAATGTCAGAAATATACACTGTTTAAATGACTTACATATAATTGACATAATAAATAATATAATTATAATATATAAATTATTATAAATTATGACATTATATATATATATTTTATTATTATATATTATGTATATATATATTATATTATTATTATAATTTATATATTATAATAATTTATAATATTCTAATAACATAATTTATATAATAAACACATCTGTATAATAAACAGACTAACATATAAAAAATATTAAAATATCTCTACAAAAATTTTTATTACATATATTATATTAATTATTATATATAGTATCCTTTAGGTTTATTTTAGCCTGATTTTTTATATATGTAATGATAAAAATAAAATTCAACCAATTTTAAATATATTATAATTATTTAATTATATAAACTATTCAACATGTCATGAATTAATTTTTTTATTCTCTATTAATCATTTTTCATTCAATCTCTAGTAAACTGAAGTCACATAAATATAATATGTGTTGAATGTTTAATTATATGGAATTAATTTTATCTAATTTAAAGTAGTTTTTTTTTTTTTTTTTACTAATTTTCCATTATTTTTTGAAAATATAAAGAAAACCCATAATAAGGAGAAAATTTTAAATAAAAAAGTATGAATAATTATTTTATTCAACTCAATTTGTTAAAAGAAATAATTTATTTTTAGATGCAGTAACGCCTAAAACGGTGGTGAATAAAGTGACAGCTCCATTTTATTTGGATATGACCATAATTTTACCAGTTGCAGTCTCAGCTATAGTTATCCTCATCGTGCTGATTGTGGTTTGTTTTGTGGTGAGAAAGAAACATTCCTCTGAACATTATGGTAAGTCATGCATTTAACTATATAATTAACCTTTTAATTAACTTCAATAATTAATTTTCAATGGCATTGAATTTTTATACATACAAAAATAGATATATATGATTTTTTAAAGATTGGCTGTATATAATATATGGTTAAACCGATTACATGTGTATAATTTGGGATATTAAACAAGAAACAATGGTTTCACATTTATATATTATAGTATATTTGGTATGTGATTAATCCTTTTGTCATGTGATACATGTTAAAGGATTTCTTGCATTTTTTTTAACTCGACTAATTTATGATAAACAGTATTCAAAATAATCAAATTCTATAAGAACTTGTAATTAAGTACTACAATTTTTTTCATATAAGAATATAATTTTAGAGAAAAAAGAAGCTTAGTATAGATTATTTGTTTTTAAATATAATTATTTTTCGAGTAATTTCATTATAAGAATTAATAGAAATTGCTAATTTTTCTTAAAGGTGATCATTTCATAATTTTATTCATAAAATTAAATCCCATTAATTTTATATTATGTGAATTGCAAAAAACAAACTTTCAGAGTATAAACACTTGTTTAAAAAGTAAGCAAAAAGGAAGGAAAAAATGTAAAAATATATTTGAATATTTGATTATTTTAAGAATAGGTTTTTTTCATATTAAACCAGTTATAACAATAATTTAAAAGTAAGTTTTTAATCAACATCAACAATTGCAATGTGACATCAATGCGTGTTAATCAACATCAGCAATTGCAATGTGAAATATTTTTGGAATTAAATCGGAGAAATTAGGATCTAATCATAAATAGGAGATAGTTAAAAAAAATAGTAATTGATGATTATTTTCTAGATTATTTCGTATGAAAATTAACCTATTATTAGTTATGAATTGAATAACCTTTTTGAAGAATTTGCTTATACGTTTTTAATTTATTTAAAATTTTATTCTGAAATTAATGAACAAAAGTTTGCAGATAATTACAGAAGATGGCGCCACAAACATTTGAAACCTAGAATTCACTATTATTTAATAATTTGCATAGCCGACGTGAATATAAAAAACTTTTTGGCAATTTGATAAAGTTTATAACCTTTTTTTCGACATATGATGATTATATTATTTAATATAACTTTTTGGGTGTGTAATTGCAAAAAAAATGTAATGATGGATTTTGATCAAATACAATAATTTAACTCTTGGGCTTGATAATGTATGAATCAGATACAAAATAATTATTTTAGATAAAGAATAGCTCTAAATATCATTATGAATAATATAATAATTTACTATTAAGATTTGATTAGATTTACTATTAAGATTTGATATGATTTACGTTTGATTTGAAAAGCAAAATTCATGATTTTGTAATTCCTCTTTAAGCAATTCCTCTATAATTTATGTTTGATAAAGCAAAAAAGTTACAATGCTGTTTAAATTTCTTCAATATATACATATATATATATATATTTTTTGTATAATTTTCTGAATTAGTTTTAAAATATAATTTGTTATACTTATCACATGATACAGAAAACATGATGATGTAACTGTAGTTAAAAATGATATCAATAAATAATCTGGAAAATATTATCGTATTTAATTCAATTTAAATAAATTTATTATTTTGCTCTTTAACCAAACGATAATTTAAATTTGGCGAAGTAAAAAGATTACAATACTGTCTTAAATTCATAAATAGAATTTTTTTATGGATAATTTTTTTTTAATAATAATAATTTAATTTTTGAATATAATTGGTTATCTTATCACATGTTATAGAAAAGATGATGATGTAACGGCGTTTAAAAATGACACCAATAAATAATTTGGAAAATTAGTTTATTATTGAATTTAATTTAAATAAATTTATTATTTTGCTCTTTAATCAAACGATAATTTACATTTGATAAAGGAAAAAGTTTGCAATGCTATATTAATTTCTTAAATGGATAATTATTTTTTTTTTTTTAATTTTTAAATATAATTTGTTATACTTATCACAGAAAGATTTTGATGTAACGGCGTTTAAAAATGACACCAATAAATAATTTGGAAAATTAGTATTATTGAATTTAATTTAAATAAATTTATTATTTTGCTCTCTTTAACCAAACGATAATTTACATTTGATAAGGAAATATTCTGCAATGCTATATTAATTTCTTAAATGGATAATTTTTTTTTTTTTAATTTTTAAATATAATTTGTTATACTTATCACAGAAAAGATGATGATGTAACGGCGTTTAAATGACACCAATAAATAATTTGAAAATTAGTTTATTATTGAATTTAATTTAAATAAATTTATTATTTTGCTCTTTAACCAAACGATAATTTACATTTGATAAAGGAAAAAGTTTGCAATGCTATATTAATTTCTTAAATGGATAATTTTTTTTAAATTTTTAAATATAATTTGTTATACTTATCACAGAAAAGATTTTGATGTAACGGCGTTTAAAAATGGCAGCAATAAATAATTTGGAAAATTAGTTTATTATTGAATTTAATTTAAATAAATTTATTATTTTGCTCTTTAACCAAACGATAATTTACATTTGATAAAGGAAATATTCTGCAATGCTATATTAATTTCTTAAATGGATAATTTTTTTTTTTTAAATTTTTAAATATAATTTGTTATACTTATCACAGAAAAAAGATGATGATGTGTAACGGCGTTTAAAAATGACACCAATAAATAATTTGGAAAATTAGTTTATTATTGAATTTAATTTAAATAAATTTATTATTTTGCTCTTTAACCAAACGATAATTTACATTTGATAAAGGAAATATTCTGCAATGCTAATTAATTTCTTAAATGGATAATTTTTTTTTTTTTAATTTTTAAATATAATTTGTTATACTTATCACAGAAAAAGATTTTGATGTAGCGGTGTTTAAAAATGACACCAATAAATAATTTGAAAAAATATTATCTTATAGAATTTAATTTAAATAAATTTATTATTTTGCAAAGGAAAACAAATTTCCATTTAATCTCTTGTAATGAAGAGGAGATAGATAAAGTATTCAGTAATGATAATTATAATAATAATTTATAACAATAAAACTAAAATATATAAAAATATAATATAGCAAACTACTATTGTATAATTATCATTACTGTATATATATATATATATATACAGTAGAACCTTTGTAAGTCGAACTTCAAGGTAGACGTCAAATAATTCGAGTTATAGAGTTTTCAACTTATGGAGGATTTCGACTTGCTCGGGATTTTGTAAGGAAATATTCGATTTGTAGAGATTCTTTCTAACTTATTTTGAGTTAGAGAGGTAAAATAAATAAAAATTCAAGTTACAGAGGTAATAAACATGTTTATTTGCAACTTAAAAGTTATATTATGTACTACAATAAAAATCAAAATAATTCGAAAAAAAAAAAATATTATGTATTAAAAAAGTCAGTTATTATTATTATTTTTTTCTTTAGACAATTCGATTTTTCTCTATCTATAGCATTATCTGAGCTATAAAGAGCAGAGAATTCTTTTTCTTCCGAGTTGCTATTTCATAAAATTGGTTATTCTATTTACTATATACTCATACATTGTTTTCTAAGAAACAATGACGCGTTGTCGCAAATCCTTAAAGTCGGTAACTTATTTTTTCTTCGAGCTATAGAGGTAATTAGTTTCAAATGATCGAGTTGTAAAAAAAAGATTGTAAAATTAAACATTGCCATTTTTTTTTTTTTTTTTTTTTTTTTCGAGTTACAGAGGGAAAATATATACCAAAATGGCTTGTGGGGATTGACTCATTATTTCGACTTATAGAGGGTTGAAATTTCGAGTAATGGAGATTTTGGGGCTTAAAGGGGAAGGGAAAAAATTTTTTTTCGAGTTGTGGAGATTTTCGACTTATCGAGATTCGACTTAAAGAGTAAGTTCTGCTGTATTATTTGGATGCTATTGAGAGTTTAGACAGTAGGAAATTTATATTTTACGCATAAAACAAATATTATTTTTAAATTTCTTTCACAAGCTATTTTATACATATTCATATAAAAATAATTGAGTAATTATTAAATAATTTAGAGAAAAAAATAATTTAGAAGTACAATTAATGCAAATTGGTTTTAAAATATCGTCTGGTGAAAGCAAAGACAATTTTATTTCAAAGTGAAACTAAGATTTTTCAAAAAAAGAAAATCGTTTGGGATTCTATAATTTTTTTTTTTATTACTATTTATTTTTAAGATTGCGGCTATGCTTTTTTTTTCTTAGATTATACAAAATTTTTTATGGGTAACTAGTATAGAGGTAACTAGCTTTTACGATAACATTTCTTAAAATTTATTACCAAAATAATTACATTGTAGGAATGAAATTAAGTAATTTGAATACAGTTATTTAATAAAAGGAAATATTTACTCGAAGAAAAAACGTGGGAATAATCAGATTTCTATAAACTTGAATTGATTTCTAAAATAATGCATAAAAATATTTGCAATAAATAATTAAAATGATGCAGCGCTAATATATATATTCATTTATTTTTGCTTATTAATTAATTAAGCTTTGTTGTTTAAAATAAGGATTTTTTATGAAATTAAAAAAATTATAAATAATGGAAATGCGCAATACGATTTGTTTTTATGATTTTCTTTTTTGCTTAGATACATTTTATTGCTTAGAGGTTAATAATAATTTCTTAATGCTATTCCTAACATTCTAAAAACTACTGATAGAAGATACTCAATTTTTGAATCAAAGATTTATTTCATAAAAATAAATATTTCTGCAAAGAAAACCTAATATTTTGAAATTTATATTATGTATACGTTATATCGTTTAAAATTCAATTTTTAGGTATATTATCAAAAATTATTCTAAATTTTCAATTTTTATTCGCTGTTTTCGTGCAAATCAAAATTTTACATATCAGTATAATTAACAAATAGATAAGAATATTTCAGCTTTGGTGGATTAATGCGTTAAAAATGTTAAGGTAAAACGTAAATATTAAAGATGAAACACAATTAAAATGAATGAAATCAAATTTGTAAAATGTAAATGGATCTGTATGTTGACACGAATCAAAGATGGTACTACTGTGTCCAAAAAGTAAGAACAAATTTCAATTTGAAATTCCCCGGGGCTCATGGAGTTTGAATTTTATTTTCTTTGTTAAATTACTGGCACTGTTCTTGACATCTGCGCGAAATTTGACGTCAAAATATTCATTAGTGCTTGAGTTTACGCTGGGCTTTGTGAGATGCGATAACTGATTCCGGCGATTTTTGAAATGTCCCAATTAATTGAGCAAAGAACTTTTCAATTTTGTTTGCGTAAAAGTATAGAATGTTGCAGAAGGCATTCGGTGAGCATTCTTATATCAGAAAGAAATGTTTAGACGTGTTAAAAACAGTTCAAAGAAAGCAGGTAATTCGTTGAAGGCGAAGAGCCCACTGGTCGATCACCAACCTCAACCGACGAAGCTCACGTCCAAAAAAATTAAAGTTTGGTGTTTGTAAACCGTCGATTTACAATTAGAAACCTTGCTGATGATGTTGGAATTTCAAAATATCGGTCAATTCTATTCCGAGCCTAAAACAGCGTCAAATCTCGATTGGAACCGAAAACACTGAATGCGCCAGCTCATACTGAATTGATTTTTCTTGACTGTTTCGCCAAAAATGAAACCCATATCGTTCCACAACCACCTTATTCACACCGTGCGACTTCAGTATATTCCTTAAACTCAAAAGACCACTCTGGGGACAACGTTTTATTTGATTGAAGAAATTCAACGTGAATTGGTGCTCGCTTTGAAGGCTATCTCTACCGATTACTTTTTGGTATGGCTGATAGTAAAAAGCATTTGATGCTTGATGGAATAAATTTGGAAAAATAAATAAAAAAAAAAAAAAAAAATTGGCGTCAGTAATTCATTGTAAAAGTACTTAAGAAAAATAAATAAATAAAACTTTTAGCTCATCGATCACATTATCTCCAAAACAATTTTCCTAAGTCTAAGAACATCAAAATTGAATTTTCTACCTACGCATATATCTATAAACTCAGAACCCTGGAACAGATCTATCTATACGAAATTCATCGAATAAAAAAGAAGATAAATAACCGTTCAATATACCACTCAGTTATAAATATGTAGTATTTCAAAATAGTTCTACTTTTCACTCCAATGATCGGGATTTGAAATAATATAGAGTGCGCCATATGGTACGGGCAAGGCTTATACGGCCCAACTCATTTTAAAGGGAAAAGAAAAAGGGATTTCCATGAAATTGATTTGACTCACTTTACCATTTTATCATATACCTAAAGCGATTTCTGCTACCTTCCCCATACAAAAATTCCCCACACAAAAAAAAAAAAAAATCCCCATGCCAAAAAACAAAAATTCCGATTGAAACGTAACGTTTGATTGCCCTTTGTTTTGTTGCATTGTTTCAAATATTGAATGCGAAAGGGGGATTTTACGCTTAAAAGAATTCCCTACGAATCCTTAGAGGCAGGAAGAATGCGTCACCTTCTCGAGAATTGGGGTAGGACGTCTTCTCCCAAAATAAATAAATAAATATCTCCAATGATTGAATATATATGAAAAATGCCCACATTTTCCCCCTATTATAGCCAGCAATCTCATTTCATTCCTCTACCGAAATAGGGAATTTTTATTTTCGTTGTTGTCAAGTTTTAAAATATAAAATGAAATGCATACTTTGACAAATATTTTTAGTTTTGACTTTTTCTAGACAAGATCGGGTCTTATTTTTGAAACTATTCTTACTAAATGTTATGCCGTCATATTTTTTCTCCTTTGGTCTGACATTGATTGATTTTTTTTCTCTTGATTGTCATTTTATTCATTTGACCTATACATATCTTTTTGATTTTATATAGGCTTTTCTTTTTCTAACAAAGTTTCAAGTCATTTGCTACTTTAGATGATTGATAGTTTTGAATAGCAATTTGGCTTTTTTTCTCAAAACCTAAAGTGATTTCTGCTTTTAATTAACCCATGCAAAATGTTATTAAAAAAATAAGTTCTATCAAATGGAACCAAAAAATTGAAACATAATCTTTGATTGCATTTTATTTTGTATTGAACATATATCCAGGATTCTGTGTTTTGGCACTGAGCGAGTCACTCGGTCATTAAGTCAAAAATCAATCTATACCTGTTATTCCCTACTAAAAATGATAATTTTTACTATTTAAAAACAGAATTTTTTATTTTTCGCTCAAGTCATTTAAAACATAAAATGAAATAGCCTTTAGGCAGAATATTTTTTAAGTTTTGACGTTACTGGGCAAGATCTAGGTCTTATTTTAAAAACTTCATCACTGTGCCTAGAAAAATGATATTTTTTTCTCTTTTGGTCTGACATTCTTTGAAGATTGATTTTATTGACGTTCTTACAGTCACATAACATTTTACCGATTTTATATAGATATTCCGAACCACTGACAAATAATCATTTGCTACCGCCATGATTGATAGAAGGCTGAATACCAAGACTTTTTCAAAACCACTACCATATAATTTATAATGAATAAATTCAATCAACCTAGTTAAAAACCATATTTAAGTTTCCTTCATTTTATTTTTATATTGAACCATTAACATAAAATCGATTCTGTGTTTTCAACCTGATCATTTTACCAAAAGGCCCGATTGTAGATAGCAAGTCTCCTTTCATTCCCCTACCGAAATAGGGAAATTTTTCTTCCATCATCAAAATATAAATAAAATTAAAATGCATTTTGAAATATATTTTATTAATATAAATATCTTTCGCAGGACATAAGATTTTTTTAAAATATTTTTCAGATGAATTTTTTAAATTTTTTTTTATGTTCAAGTTCCCTTTATTTAACAATCATTCAAAATTGTTTTTAAAATTGAAAAAAGACATCAAAATTGAATTTTCTACCTACGCATATATCTATAAACTCAGAACCCTGGAACAGATCTATCTATACGAAATTCATCGAATAAAAAGAAGCAGAAAATAACCGTTCAATATACCACTCAGTTATAAATATGTAGTATTTCAAAATAACTCTACTTTTCACTCCAATGATCGGGATTTGAAATAATATAGAGTGCGCCATATGGAATGGGCCAGGCTCATACGGCCCAACTCGTTTTAAGGGAAGAAAAAGGGATTTCCATGAAATTGATTTGATTCACTTTACCATTTTCTCACATACCTAAAGCGATTTCTGCTACCTTCCCCATACAAAAAAAAAAATCCCCACACAAAAAAAAAAAAAAAAAAAAAAAAAAATCCCTATGCCAAAAAACAAAAAATTCCGATTGAAACGTAACGTTTGATTGCCCTTTCTTTTGTTGCATTGTTTCAAATATTGAATGCGAAGGGGGATTTTACGCCTAAAAGAATTTCCTACGAATCCTTAGAGGCAGGAAGAATGCGTCACCTTCTCAGAGAATTGGGGTAGGACGTCTTCTCCCAAAATAAATAAATTATTATATCCAAAGATTGAATATATATGAAAAATTCCCACATTTTCCCCTAATATAGCCAGCAATCTCATTTCTTTCCCTACCGAAATAGGGAATATTTTTTTATTCGTTGTTGTCAAGTTTTAAAACATAAAATGAAATGCATACTTTGACAAATATTTTAAGTTTTGACGTTTTCTAGGCAAAATCGGGACTTATTTTAAAAAACCATCCTTCTACAAGATGGGGTTTGACATTCTTTAAGATTCCTATATTTTTTTTTTTTTTTTCTTTTTGTTCTGACATTTTGAATACTTTTCTCGAAGATTGATTTTATTGACAAACAAATGGAACATACATAACTTTTATTGGCTCTTTCTGTGTTTTCTTATATAGATTATCCTCTAATTTCATTTTTCTACCGAAATAGGAAATATTTTTACCTGTCTTTTAAAATATAAAATAAATTATTTGTCAAAGTATGCATTTCAGTCAAAGTTTCAATTCATTTTTTTTTTTTTCTCTGTTTTGGTCTGACAACTGATTGATAGTTTTTTTGAATACTGAGATTTTCTCAAAATTCTTTAAAAAATTGCTCATTTTATTAGTGATGTATAAGTTGAATAAATTAGAACAAAAAATTAAATGTATATGTTATTATTATATTTTATATTTGTCATTGCATATCGATTCAGTGTTTTCAAATCATTTCCCCCTATTATAGCCAGCAATCTCATTTCATTCCCTTACCGAAATAGGGAATATTTTTATTTTCCGTCGTCAAATTTTAAAATATAAAAATGAAAATGCATACTTTGAGAAATATTTAAGTTTTGACGTTTTTGGCAAGATCGGGGCTTATTTTTGAAACTATTCTTATGCAAGATGTTATGCCGTCATACTTTTTTCTTTTGGTCTGACTTTTGATTTTGTTTTTCTGGTTTGTCATTCTTTAAGATTCATTTGATTGCCCTATACATATTTTTTTTTGTTTTTATATAGGTGTTTCTTTTTCTTTAACAAAGTTTCAAGCATTTGCTACTCTAGATGATTCATAGTTTTGAATAGCGAGATTTGGCTCCCTTTATTGAATTTCTCATATTATTAATAATGAAATTCAAACTAATTCCCCAAAAAAAAATACATTTTTAACCATTAAAATGTAAATTTGTTTTACATTTTACCAATGTTGACCTTTGAAACGTAACGATTCTGTATTTTCATTGTACTTTTCAAATCATTGAATAAGTCAAGAATAGTGCAAACTTTCATCATTGGTTAACAATAAGTATCTTCAATAAAAATAAATCCAAAATGAATGTTAATACTTATTGATTACCTCTTATAAATATTGACATTTTTAAATAAACAAATGTTTGGTTTAAAATATAAATATAGAAAAATTAGATTTTTATTTTCGAAGCTAAATTTGATATTTGGGAATCACTCGGTCATTACGCTCGAAATCAATTCATACCTGTTATTATTTAAAATGGGAATTTTCACTTTTACAAAGAGAATATGGTTTGGTTTGTCGCTCTAAAGTCATTTCGTACATACTTTAGTCTAATAACAGGAAACCAGCCGTTTAACCTGGTTTCCGGTTAACTATTATTATTACTACACCCCAACACATGACTGCGCCTAGAGGAACGCTCTGGCAGTCACATAACACGCCTATTCATCGATTCCGAACCACTGACAAATATCCCTGCCACCTCCAGGGTTCGGACATGAAACCTGGCTCTGGCACCGAGCGCCAGTCAGTCGACCTTATGCCCCGATTTCCGAACCACTAACAAAAATTTATGCCACGCTAGGTTTCGAACCTGAAGCCTGTGGTACCAAAAAGGCCCGAGAGATAGCCAGTCAGTCATCAGACCGCCAGAATATGGATATGCTGATACCATCATAAAATAGTAATCAACCTTACAAATATTTAAATATATTTTATTAATATAAATATCTTTCGCAGGACATAAGATTTTTTTAAAAATATTTTTCGATGATTTTTTAAAATTTTTTTTTTATGTTCAAGTTCCTTTTATTTACAATACATTCAAAAAAAGTTCTTTAAAAAAAAACTTTTAAGCTCATGTCGATCACCCTATTTCCAAAACAATTTTCCGAAGTCTAAGAACATCAAAATTGAATTTTCTACCTACGCATATATCAATAAAACGCAGAACCCTGGAACAGATCTATCTATACAAAATTCATCAAATAAAAAAAAAGAAAATAAATAACCGTTCAATATACCAATCAGTTATAAATATGTAGTATTTCAAAATAACTCTACCTTTCACTCCAATGATCGGGATTTGAAATAATATGGAGTGCGCCATATGGTATGGGCCAGGGATCATACGGCCAGCTCGTTTTAGAGGGGAAGAAAAAGGGATTTCCATGAAATTGATTTGACTCACTTTACCATTTTCTCATATACCTAAAGCGATTTCTGCAACCTTTTCCCATACAAAAATTCCCCACAAAAAAAAAAAAATCCCTATGCCAAAAAACAAAAATTCAGATTGAAACGTAACGTTTGATTGCCCTTTGTTTTGTTGCATTGTTTCAATATTGAATGCGAAGGGGGATTTTACGCGTAAAAGAATTCCCTACGAATCCTTAGAGGCAGGAAGAATGCGTCACCTTCTCGGAGAATTGGGGTAGGACGTCTTCTCCCAAAATAAATAAATAAATTTCTCCAATGATTGAATATATATGAAAAATGCCCACATTTTCCCCATATTATAGCCAGCAATCTCATTTCTTTCCCCTACCGAAATAGGGAATATTTTTTTATTCGTTGTTGTCAAATGAAATGTTTTGAAATATAAAATGAAAAGATGCATACTTTGACAAATATTTTAAGTTTTTTTCGTTTTTTGACATTCTTGGCAAGATCGGGTCTTATTTTTTTAAACCATCCTTCTACTAAATATTATGGTTTTTTTTTATGGTATCTTGGTTTGACATTCTTTAAGATTGATGTTATTGACCTATATCTAAATTTTATTTGGTTTTATATGGGCTTTTCTTTTTCTATCAAAGAAGTCATTTCCTACTTTAGCTGATTGGTAGTTTTGAATAACGAGATTTTCTCAAAATCCTTTTAAAACCGCTCATGTTATTAATAATGAATAAGTTCAATCAAATGGAACAGAAAATTAAACATATATCTTACTATTTTATTTTGTATTGACCAATGCATATCTATTCTGTGTTTTTCATTTTTTACCCCCTATTATAGCCAGCAATTTCGTTTCATTCCCCTACCGAAATAGATAATTTTTATTTTATTTTTATCCTTTGTCAAGTTTTAAAACATAAAATGAAATGCGTACTTTGGCGAATATTTTAAGTTTTGACGTTACTGGACAAGATCAGGTCTTATTTTAAAACTATCCTTCAGCAAAATGTTATATTTTTTTTTCTTTTGGTCTGACATTCTTTAAGATTGATTTTATTGACCCATACATATTTTTTATTTGATTTTATATAGATATTTCTTTTTCTACCAAAGTTTCAATCATTTGCTACTCTAGCTGATTGATAGATTTGAATACCAAGACTTTTTCAAAATTACCTCATATAATTTATAATGAATAAATTCAATCAATTAGTTAAATATATATTTAAGTTTCTGTTCTATTTTATTTTTGTATTGAACATTACATATCGATTCTTTGTTTTCATATCATTTTCCCCCTATTGTAGATAGCAAATCTCGTTTCATTCCCCTACCGAAATAGGGAATATTTTTCTTCCGTTGTCAAATTATAAAATATAAAATAAAATGCATAATTTGACAAATATTTTAAGTTTTGACGTTTTTGGGCAAGATCGGGTCTTATTTTAAAACTATCCTTCCGAAAATTTTATACATATTTTTTTCTTTTGGTTTAACATTCTTTAAGATAGATTTTATTATTGATTTAAGACATCAAAATTGAATTTTCTACCTACACATATATATATAAACTCAGAACCCTGGAAAAGATCTATCTATACGAAATTCATCGAATAAAAAAATGAAGTAGAAAATAACCGTTGAATATACCACTCAGTTATAAATATGTAGTATTTCAAAATAACTCTACTTTTCACTCAATGATCGGGATTTGAAATAATATAGAGTGCGCCATATGGTACGGGTCAGGCTCATACGGCCCAACTCGTTTTAAAGGGAAAGAAAAGGGATTTCCATGAAATTGATTTGACGCACTTTACCATTTTCTCATATACCTAAAGCGATTTCTGCTACCTTCCCCATACAAAAAAATCCCCACACACAAAAAAAAAAAAAAAAATCCCTACGCCAATATCCAAAAAATCCGATTGAAACGTAACGTTTGATTGCCCTTTGTTTTGTTGCATTGTTTCAAATATTGAATGCGAAGGGGGATTTTACGCCTAAACGAATTCCTTTACGAATCTTTAGAGGCAGGAAGAATGCGTCACCTTCTCAGCGAATTGGGATAGTACGTCTACCCAAATAAATAAATAAATATCTCAATGATTGAATATATATGAAAAATGCCCACATTTTCCCTCTATTATAGCCAGTAATCTCATTTCATTCCCCTACCGAAATAGGTAAGATTTTTTTTTTTTTTTTCGTTGTTGCCAAGTTTTAAAATATAAAATGAAATGCATACTTTGACAAATATTTTAAGTTTTGACGTTTTCTAGACAAGATCGTATCTTATTTTTAAACTATCCTTTTTTACAAGGTGTTATGCCATCATACATATTTTTTTCTTTTTGGTCTGACATTCTTTAAGATTAATTTTATTGACTTATACATAACTTTTATTTGTTTTATATGGGTTTTTCTTTTTTCTGTCAAAGAAGTCATTTCCTTCTTAAGCTGATTGATAGTTTTGAATGCCGAGATTTTTTCAAAATTGTTTTAAAAAAATCGCTCATGTTATTAGTAATGAATAAACTCAATCAAATAGAACAGAATGAATCAACTCAATCAAACAGAAAAGAAAATTAATTGTAGTTTTGCAGACCATTTAAATGTACATTTCAGCAAAATTATTTTATATTTTCCGGTACATATCTATTCTGTTTACATATCAGTTTTGTATATTATAGCCAGCAATCTCATTTCATTTCATTCCCCTACCGAAATAGCGAATATATTTCTTCGTTGTTGCCCAGTTTTTAAAATCTAAAATGAAATGTATACTTTGATAAATATTTTAAGTTTTGACGTTTTCTATGCAAAATCGGGTCTTATTTTAAAACCATCCTTTGGCAAGATATTATATCTTTTTTTCTCTTGGTTTGACATCCTTTAAGATTAATTTTACTGACCTATACATATTTTATTTTGTATTATATAGGTTTTTCTTTTTCTGCCAAAGAAGTCATTTGCTACTTTAGCTCATTGATAGTTTTGAATATCGCCAGTTTTTCAAAAAAAATTACTCCTTTTATTTATAATGAATAAGTTCAATAAAAATAGGACAGAAAATTAAATGCATTTCACAGATCATTAAAATGCATATTGTACTAAAATTATTTTATATTGAATTGTACAAAACTATTCTGTGTTTTCATATCATTTTCGTCCGATTATAGATGGCAATCTCAGTTCATTCCACTACCGAAATAGGAAATTTTTATTTCCGTTGTTGTCATGTTTTAAAATATAAAATGAAATGCATACTTGAACAAATATTTTAAGTTTTGACGTTTTCTAGGCAAGATCGGGTCTTATTTTAAAACTATCCTTCTGCTAAATGTTATATTTTTTTCTCTTGGTTTGACATCCTTTAAGATTGAGTTTATTGACCTATACATAACTTTTATTTGGTTTTGTATGGGTTTTTCTTTTTCTATCAAAGAAGACAATTTAAATGATTTGCAATTTTAGCTGATTGATAGTTTTGAATATCGGCATTTTCTCAAAATTCTTTTAAAATGGCTCATTTTATTAATAATTTATAAGTTCAATCAAATAGGTTATTGGAAAATATAAAAATGTATATTTTACTATTTTTTACTTCACGCATTGGACTTAGTAGACTGTGACCTACAGTTTAATGTGAATTTGGAACCACTACTACTAATACTACACTACACCACACCACACTACATCAATGTGCTAACAGCTGCAGTTACCCCTATACAGTTTGGGAATGATGTGGGTGAGCAGTATAACTAGACTCTCTACAGTCATATGATACTGGGACATATGGCTAAAGTGGATTCCGAACCACTTCAAACATCCATGGCACCACCGGAACTCAGAAACCGAAACATGGGGCACTGAGCGCCAGGACGCCAGACATTCGGCTATTCTGCCCCCTCGATTCCGAACCACTAACCAATATCAAACCATAGCCAGAATTTTAACCTGCAGCCTGTATTACCAAAGTCCAGATCACTTGAAAATTAGCCATAAGGCCGCCAGAAAATGGGATCTATTGATAAGAGTTATTATATGATAATCAAAATTGCAAATATTTTAAATTTATTTAATAGTAGTATAAATATCTTTGACGGGACATAAGAATCGTTTTGAAGTTCAGGTTCTCTTTTTTCATTA
Organism: Caerostris extrusa; assembly: GCA_021605095.1. Taxonomy (NCBI): domain Eukaryota; kingdom Metazoa; phylum Arthropoda; class Arachnida; order Araneae; family Araneidae; genus Caerostris; species Caerostris extrusa. The sequence goes on along the minus strand of BPLR01000883.1, from coordinate 74,311 downwards.
TATTCGAAAAATTATTTATAAAAAACAAACTTTTAAGCTCATGTCGATCACCCTATTTCCAAAACAATTTTCCGAAGTCTAGAAAATCAAAATTGAATTTTCTACCTCCGCATATATAAATAAAACTCAGAACCCTGGAACAGATCTATCTATACGAAATTCATCGAAGGAAAAAAAGAAGAAGAAATAACCGTTCAATATACCACTCAGTTATAAATATGTAGTATTTCAAAATAACTCTACTTTTTACTCAATGTCGGGATTTGAAATAATATATCGTGCGCCATATGGTATGGGCCAGGATCATACGGCCCAACTCGTTTTAAGGGGATAGAAAAAAGGATTTCCATGAAATTGATTTCACTCAATTTACCATTTTCTCATATACCTAAAGCGATTTCTGCTACCTTCCCCATACAAAAAATTCCCCACAAAAAAAAAAAAAAAAAAAAAAATCCCTATGCCAAAAAACAAAAATTCCGATTGAAACGTAACGTTTGATTGCCCTTTGTTTTGTTGCATTGTTTCAAATATTGAATGCGAAGGGGGATTTTACGCCTAAAAGAATTCCCTACGAATCCTTAGAGGTAGGAAGAATGCGTCACCTTCTCGGAGAATTGGGTAGAACGTCTTCTCCCAAAATAAATAAATAAATATCTCCAAAGATTGAATATATATGAAAAATTCCCACATTTTCCCCCTATTATAGCCAGCAATCTCATTTCTTTCCCTACCGAAATAGGGAATTTTTATTTTCGTTGTTGTCAAGTTTTAAAATATAAAATAAAATGCATACTTTGACAAATATTTTAAGTTTTGACGTTTTCTAGGCAAGATCGGGATCTTATTTTAAAACCATCCTTCTACTAAATGGTATGGTATTTTTCCCCTTGTTTTGACATTCTTTAAGATTGATTTTATTGACCTATACATAAATTTTATTTGGTTTTATATGGGCTTTTCTTTTCTATCAAAGAAGTCATTTCCTACTTTAGCTGATTGATAGTTTTGAATAACAAGCTTTTCTCAAAATCCTTTTAAAACCGCTCATGTTATTAAAAATGAATAAGTTCAATCATATGGAACAGAAAATTAAATATATATTTTACTATTTTATTTTTATATTGACCTGTACATATCTATTCTGTGTTTTCTTATCATTATCCCCCTATTATAGCCAACAATCTAATTTCATTCTTTCTACCGAAATGAGAAATATTTTTTACTGTTGTCAAGTTTTAAAATATAAAATGAAATGCATACTTTAACAAATATTTTAAGTTTTGACGTTTTTGAGGCAAAATCTTGTCTTATTTTAAAACTATCCTTCTGCAAGATGTTATACAGGAGTTCATTTTTTTTTCTCTTTTGGCTGACATTCTTTAAGATTTTATTGACCTATACATTTTTTTATTGGTTTTATTTTCCTTTTTTTATCTAAAAGAAGTCAAAGTTTCAATCATTTGTTACTCTAAGGTGATTGATAGTTTTGAATACCGAGATTTCTCTGAAATGAATGGCTCATATTATTAATAATGAAATTCAAACAAATAGAACAAAAAAATTAATGCATTTTTCAGACCATTAAAATGTAAATTTATTTTACAATGTTATTTAATATTGACCTTTGTATATCGATTCTGTATTTTCATATACTTTCCTGTCATGTAAGTCAAAAAGTGCAAACTTTCATCATTGGTTAACAATAAATATCTTCAATAAAAAAGAAATATAAAAGTGAATCTTAATTACTTATTGATTACCGCTTATAAATATTGAAATAAACAAATGTTAAGCTTAAAATATAACAATAGAAAAATTAGATTTTTATTTTCGAAGCTAAATTTTATATTTGGGAATCACTCCCAGTCATTAGGGCTCCAGAATCAATTCATATCTGTTACTATTTAAAATGAGAATTTGCATTTCCCCGCTCTACCGTCATTATAATTAGACAGAACTTGCTGTTTAACGTAGTTTCAACCACCACCACCACTTCTATTACTACACCCTACCACATCACTATGTCTAGAGCTGAGTTTTCTCTATAGGAAAGAAGTCTGATTGGGCTTGACACTCTTACAGTTATTCCGGGACCTACTGGCAAGTCGATTCCGAGCCAATATTTATGGCACTGCCGGAACTCAATTAAAAGCCTGTGGCACCGAGCACCAGGCGCCAGCCTCCAATGCCAACAAAATCTAGCTAGGTTTTGAACCTGAACACTTTGTACCAAAGGCCCGAGCACTAGCCAGTTAGCCATCAGGCCGCCAGAATATGGATATGTTGATACGAATCATAAAATAATAATCAATCTTACAAATATTTAAATATATTTTATTAATATAAATATCTTTTCATGACATAAGACTTTTTTTTTTAAATTTGTTTTCAATGAATTTTTTTGTATTTTTTTTTTTAAGTTCAAGTTTCCGTTTTTTACGATGCATTCAAAAAGTTCTTTAAAAAAGAACTTTAATCTCATGTCGATCACCTATCTCCAAAAACAATTTCCCAAAATCTAAGAACGTCAAAATTGAATTTTCTACCTACGCATATATCAATAAAACGCAGAACCCTGGAACAGATCTATCTATATGAAATTCATAGAATAAAAGAAGAAGAAATAACCGTTCAATATACCACTTGGTTATAAATATGTAGTATTTCAAAATAACTCTACTTTTCACTCCAATGATCGGGATTTGAAATAATATAGAGTGCGCCATATGGTATGGGTCAGCCTCATGCGGCCCAACTCGTTTTAAAGGGGAAGAAAAAAAAGGATTTCCATGAAATTGATTTGACTCACTTTACCATTTTCTCATATACCTAAAGCGATTTCTGCTACCTTCCCCATACAAAAAATTCCCCCACAAACAAAAAAAAAAAAAATCCCTACGCCAAAAAACAAAAATTCCGATTGAAACGTAACGTTTGATAGCCCATTGTTTTGTTGCATTGTTTCAAATATTGAATGCGAAGGGGGATTTTACGCCTAAAAGAATTCCCTATGAATCCTTAGAGGCAGGAAGAATGCGTCACCTTCTCAGCGAATTGGGGTAGGACGTCTCCCAAAATAAATAAATAAATATCTCCAATCATTGAATATATATGAAAAATGCCCACATTTCCCCCCTATTATAGCCAGCAATCTCATTTCCATTGCAGAGCAATAAAATGTATATTTATTCAATTCTTACTATTAGTTCACACTCTCCCTATATATATATATATATATTTGTTCAAATGTCAATGGTAAATAAAATACCTTTTATTCATCCACTCAAGTTCAAATACATTTTTTTGAACTTGTAGTGGAGGACACTTGATGTTAATACAGTTTTCTCAAATAATAATTTATTAATTAAATTTAATGAATTCATTTTTGTTTGGTTTAGATTTAAGTTGCATGTATCTAATAATAGATGTCGCCAGATGTAAGAGGAAAATTTGAACTGTGTTTGTAAAGGACTTTTCTGCACTTATAGTGAAAAAAAGTAGGAATTGACTTAAAAATGTTTTTTTATGTATTGCTTGTTAAAATTATTTTATATTGACCTGTAGATATATATTCTGTGTTTTTATATCATTTTACCCGCTATTATAACGAGCAATCTCTCTTCATTCCGTTACCGAAAAGAGAGTATTTTTATATATTTTTTATTCATTTTCAAGTTTTAAAATATAAAATGAAATGCATACTTTGACAAATATTTTAAGTTTTGACGTTTTCTAGGCAAGCTCGGGTCTGATTTTAAAACCATCCTTCTACTAAATGTTATGGTATTTTTTCCCTTTGTTTTTGACATTCTTTAAGATTGATTTTATTGACCTATACATAAATTTTATTTGGTTTTATATGGGCTTTCTTTTTCTATCAAAATAAGTCAAAAAATAATAAAGTTTCAATCATTTGTTACTCTAGCTGATTGATAGTTTTTAAAGCTGAGGTTTTTTTTTTCAAAATACTCGGTATCTCAATTTCAAAAAAAAAAAAAATTTCCTGTGTTCTGTAGAGATATAGATAGCTCTTGGAAATTAAATGCAGTTTAAATTGAAAATGAAAAGGAAAATGCGAGGCAGTTAGCCAGATGAATGGGCTTCCAATTAGTTAACATTCTAAATCTTCGGATAGTGGGAACCAATCTTACCACATTTTAGTGGTTTCGTATACAATTTTGAAATGATTTTCGTTAGGTTGTACTTTATTTGGTCTTAATAAATTTTGTAATGAATTCTATATTCTACAATAATTTATATACCTAATTTTTATTTATTCTCACTCTTGGGAGGCTATATTAGTGTGTGCACTGCTACTATACGAGAAGAAATGGGTTTCATTCTATTAATGGTGTGTTATATAGAAGAGTTGATAATTGTTTTGGTAAACGTTTACAATCAGTTACAGAATACCTATTCACTAGTTTAATTACTAGATAGGTATTTCAAGAGAATTACGCTGTTATAAGGGTAATCACTACTGGAAAAGGACCTGATTGCAGAGTGATAAGCACTCTAGTGCTCAGTGATACAGTTTTCTGGTTCGAGTTCGGGCAGTACCATGGATGTTTGTAGTGATTCGGAATCCACTTTAAGCCGTAGGTCTCGGTCTAATACAACTGTAGAGAGTTCGGTTTAATGTTGAAAACCCTACCTTATAAAATGTCAGAATCACGGAGCCAAGTCAGACTTCTATCCACGGGTGTTCCATCATAACAGAAGCTGTTCTCCCTTTCTCTCCTTCCATGAGACTCCACGGGTTCTTGAACTTGGTCTAGATGTTGCTGTCTACCAAATGGGATAAGAAACAACAACAACAAAAAAAAAAAAAAAAAAATGGAAATAATCTTCCAAGTCCTTACTTCCTCAACATTATTCTAGGAGATGGCTTTGCTTTATTACTGTTTTAACAATAAAATAATCCCAATTATCCATGCTTAAGCCTAGAATGGGCACGTTAAATTTGTACGTAGGTATGTCATATTGTTGGGTTCAAAATACAAGGGAGGAGAAACTCCCAGACATCACCTGTAGGGATGAGGGGAAGCTACTCAAAATTTGAAAGCTAATTTGTGGGTGAATTGTTACAGCTCCCCACTTCTCTGACCCTCGTGCAATGCGGGTAACTTTTAACCGCCTACACCTCTGCAATAGTAATAGCGGCCTGATGGCCAATTGGCTTGCCCTCTGGCCTTTGGTACCCATGCATCAGGTTCGATGGCCAATGTGGCGTGGAAGTTTGTTAATAGTTCGGAATCCACGTTAAACTGTAGGTACTGGTCTACTTAGCCTAAAGTGTGCAAAAAAAATTACCGTAGAACGACAAACCAAGCCAAAATGCAATTGTAGTAGTTCTTACCTTATTTAAGTAAACTTAGGTCAAAGCAAATTATTAACAACAAAAAAAACTTTATAAAGGAAGTGTAACCCATAAAAGTGAAAAAACACGATTTTACGAGGCATTTACGAAAAAACACAAATCCGTATTGAAAATAAAACTTATGACAAATCTAAAGTTTGTAAACAATTTCCATTCCATCGATAATAAAAACATAAAGAAAATAACATTTTTTTTTTCTCAGCTAATAAAAACACAACAATATGTCAACAGATTTCGTGTTGTAAGGACTTTTTATTGGAGTGCCGCCTTGCTTTATGTTAAAAAAAATCAATGTTACCCACGTAGTCGCATACAAATCTGCACCAACTAAAATCCACTAAAACCTACAACCACCCTAGAAAAAGCAGCCCTTTCTTCTCCATTGTTTGGTTAAGGGTCTTTTGATAGCACCTCTTTTTTTTGTTGCCAAGACTCTGCTGGCTCAGCGAGAGTTTTCACCTTTTCACTTGGGACTCGGAAGCCGAGAAGTGCTCACCCAACATCGATCGCAGCGACTTGGACTCTTCCGCCCCCTTGGAAGTACTTTGCGTCCTCTCCTTATCCCCCTTTCCTCACTCCAAAATGACTTTCTACATAAACAAACCTCTTATTGCCTTTGCTGAGGGGTGTATATAAATTCAAACAGTGTCTGTTTTTGCTTGTTTATAGGTCATTTTTCATGGACAGATTTATATGTTTCTATGTGGATATATGTAAAGGGGTAGATATATGTACCATAAATACTATATGTGTATACGGTTCTATGTAGATATATATACATTAAATGCAATGTGAAACAAATAGAATTTAATTGCTAGTGCCTATAGAACTTATTGCAGCAGAATAAGATAATAACTGCACATTTGTTATTTAACAATTAGTTATAAAACATTTTATACTATGTAATATACGTATATAATATAGCAGACAACACGAGGAAAAGAGAATACAAGCACACCTTGAAATGGACAGTAAAAGGATGAGTAAATGTAATATAAGTGCTAAATAAATAGCGATCAATATCTGCTGGTTTATATTTACATTTAGTTTCACTTGGAAATTGGAAGCCAAAAAATGGCCATCCAATAACAACTTAAGTATTGATAAAAAATAAAAATAAAATAAAAAAATAATATTAAATACAATTTAAAAATGTATTTAATATATGCGGGGCCTGATGGCTGAGTGACTAGCGCTTAGTGCAATCGGGTTCGAGTCCTGGCAATAACATGGAGGATTACACTGGTTCAAAATCAAATCTGCAGTGCCGAAAAATGGTTACTAACATCAATCTATAGGAAGATAAACATAAGTATTTAAAATTGTATTTAATATATGCAGGGGCCTGATAGCCGAGTGCTCTCGACTCTAGCTCTCGATGCCTTCGGGTTCGAGTCCTGTCAATACCATGGATATTTGAAGGGGTTCCAAATCCACTTTAAACCGTAGGTCCTGATCTAATGTGATTGTAGAACATTAATAGTAGTCCTGACAACCCTATCCCATAAAAATATATACATCTTATGTTCGCCATCTGCCAGTAGGCAGATAATCATGATACAACATGGACTGGAGTACTAGGGAGTTAGTTAGTCTTTTATGTATGCATTATGATATAATAATTTGAGAGGCTTATAACAGATAGAACTCAACGTGGTCTTATTTCAATTATACAATTTTATCTTGTCAAGTTTAATTTAAAAAAAAAAAATTAATCTTTCATAATCCCGCACTCCTTACTCCGAAAGGACTTTCTACATAAACAAACCTCTTATTGCCTTTGCTGAGGAGTGTATAAAAATTCAAATAGTGTTTGTTTTTGCTTGGTTGTAGGTCATTTTCATGGATGGATTTATGTGGAAAAGAGTGCCATAAATACAGTGAAAAACAAATAGGCATAAATTGCTAGTGTCTATAGAACTTATTACACTAGAATAAGATAACAATTACTGCCAATTTGTTATTTATCAATTTTGTTACAATGCATTTTATATGTAATATAACAGACAATTTCGGGTTCGACGAAAGTGGTTCGGAATCCACTTTAAAAAGAATTTTTGCGGGGGCATTTTCTCATTTCTTTTCAAAGCCTAAATATAAAAGTCTAAATTCGTTATAAATATTAAAAATGAAGAAAAATGTTCGTTATAAATATAACAAATGACGAGTAAATGTTACATAAATACTAAATAAATAGCAATAAAAATCTGCGGTTTATATTTTCATTTACTTCACTTGGCATCCATAAGCTTAAAAGCGTTCTTGAGTACATAAGCTTATTTTTATCTTTCTATAAGTTCAGTATCATCAACTTATAGGAAAATAAAAAGCTATTACGCATTTTTGACGTTATATGTTTGTTTATACTATAAGTTAAGTACTATAGTATTTAATATATGTATTAATATTATTAAAAGTGGTTCGGAATCCACTTAAAACCGTAGGTTCCGGTCTAATATGACTGTAGAGCGTTGGGCATAGGGTTGACAATCCTTCCCTGTAAAAAGAAAACATCTATTGTCTCGGAATCTCCAATCAGGCAGACGGCCTTGGTCCGCCACACATTGGGCGTTGCGCCAATGAAGAAGAATACGTTATATTAAATACGTTATATAATGCTTAATAATACGCCTTGGCCTATCTTGGGGCTGTTGCGCTACTATTGATGATGATGATGAAGATGATTATGTCAAAAATATTTGAGATTAGTAATTAGTAATTTAATAGTAGGAAAATCACTTCAATTGATCAATAGTGGTCAATGGTGGTGGAAATGCAACTTGGAATCTCCCCTCTTTCAAGGAAATGCATCAAGTGATATTCGCAAAATAATCAACATTCTAAAGGCTTGAATGAGAAACGTTTCAGCTAACAGATTTAACTTACTCATGTTCTACCATAGAAAAACTTAATTTTGATTCTTCTATTGAGTTGCGAACTGACATTCTTGGATTCAGCAACCCAATGCACTAGTTTACCAACAAAATGTTCAAGGTCATTTCTTATACTAGTCAAGCATAATTAATATTGATACATTTTCAAACCACAAATACTTTACATAAATAATAAACTAAAACATGCAAAAATCTTAGGTTTGAAATCGCGGATTATCTACAGCGATTGTCCGTGTATAAGTATGTGTGTTATGTCTTGTTTTTTTCTTTCTAATGCAGCTAGCAAACACTTAGACACCTTGGTCTTGGATGCCTTGAGGCAAGCGCTGCATGTTTTTGCATGACCCAGGGGTGGGTGTAACTTTAAGCCACGGATGCGGAGTAACAATGCCCCGCAACGCTCTACGATCCTATTAGGATCAGGACCTACAGTTTAAAGTGGTTCCGAACCACTACAAACATCCATGGCACCGCCGGGACTCGAACCCGAAACCTGTGGTACCAAGCGCCAGAGCGCTAGCCACTCGGCCATTCAGGCCCATGTGTGTTATGTAATTCGTATAGACATTCAAACTGCTTAGCAGATGTTTTCTGGGATTTCGTCTAAAAGGGGTCACAAATGTGGAGCAGTTAACTCTTGAAGTCTCTGCAGAAAGCAATTGGCTCCTTTCCTTAACCTTCAGTGAATTATATAGGTACACAAAACTAGAGCACGGGACTTGGCTTGACACAGTATAAAAATACACCTCGGCATTTAGCTTATGCAGTGTTTAGATTATGACTTGTGTTTATTAGATTTTATAAAATTTGACAAATAATGTGAAGTTTCCTGTAAATGCCAGCACTGATATCAATTCCTCCACATCATAGTACCCTGTGTCATTGGACTATTCTTGCTGAACATTAGTTTAACTCAAAATTTCTTATTTAAATTACTATTATTATAGCGCTTGAAAATAAAATAAAAAAAAAAAATCACATGCAAACACAATGTTATTAAAATGTTACAAATTGTATTGATGTAAAAATATTACAAAATATATATGGTTTTTATTTAATTACAAATAACTAATTATAATTTTCAATGTTTTTATTGATAAGGACAGAAAAACTTCTTTGTGTTATAAGTAAGGAGTACAGGAGTGTACAGGGAATACAAATGTATGCGAATAAATCCCGGTCCCAATTATGATACAATTCAAATAAATAAGATATTTTATACAAAGAAATATTTGCTTTGAGTATTGATACTTATGTTAAAAATCCTTTGATTAATTTACGTAGATAAAAATTTCATTATAATAAAATGATAAAATAATGATTTTTGTATTATTTATTATTATTTGTGTTAATTAATCATTTTAGTTCAATCTTTTAAAAAAATAATTTGAATGGAATTGAATTACATAAATTAAAAAAAAAAAACTCGATTAAATCGCAAAAAAAAAAAAAAAAAGTTTCATAAAAATTACGCTGTATGCGTAAATTTAATTGTGTATGTGATTTTAGGCTGCATTAGAGTACGGTATGCAAAATAGTGGAGCTAAAGTTTCTTAACAGTCACGTGTCTAGCTGCGTAATTAGACACGTGACCGAAAACAGACTTGAAAATCGTCTGCGGCTTCTGCAATCACAGACTGCGTAGTAAAATTTTAAAGCTTTGTATCAGATATCAGTAGACGACTATTGCCATAATTTATCTAGAATTACTATGGCTAGTCATTAGATGAATAAAATAGAGCAGAGTCAATTCAATGTAAAATGATAGCTGAATATGAGCCTTTTTGTAATTCATGTACTGTGGAATGAATTTTTAAAAAGAATATCATCTTCTAAATGGCACAGCAAAAGGAGCCTAATTGCTATTTGAGGAACAGACCTTCTCCTTTAACTAGTCTAAGATTTAGTGTATAATGGATATCAGATTCCAATGTAACCGCCACTGGAAGTCTGATTTCTAGATCAACTGTGAGCAGATTTCATGTGGTAGAGCTTTGTGCAAGACATTTAGCATTGTGAATATTTCTCCACCACACAATAGAAATTGAAATTTAACTAGGCAATCACACATGCCAATTTAAGTGAAGTTTTATATACAATACTAATAATAAGGATCCATCATGAGTTCCCGAAACAAAATATAGCCAACCGAGTTCAAGGTTGATAGATCATTCCTTCAATGGCGGATTGACCCTTACGTTAGACTCTGGACTTGCATGTTTCTTTCAAGGACAGGTTGATCCTCATGTTAGACTTTGATTTTGGCACATTTTATTTCGCCAGATAAACTTTGGAAACTGATAATGGGAGAGGGTGAAAATTGAAAAAGGGATTGTGCACAGTCCAGTGAAAATTCCCAGACAGTAAGGTGTATACAAAAACCCTAAAACGTGCTTTAAGATGATTTTGTAAATATTTGTTATGTAATTTTGTTTCGTGTGTTATGTGTTGTAGTCGTGCAGTTGCTGTCTTAGGAAATTTTAATAAGTATGACAGTTAAACGTCTCTTATATTATTTAAAGAAATAATTCATGTTCTACACTGAAACAACACTGAATCAAGACCACACACATATCAGGTCTTAACTTGATGAACAAAAATTTTGTTTGCATAGGAACTTCAGAAGATTGTTGATCTGTCGGGACTCGCTATTATCTCATATTATCAATGAAAGAGATTTGGTGGTCTTATTTATTTGTTTGTGCAAGTATCTTTTTGGATGGCCACATTGGCCTGTATATTATGACAAGAAGTGCCTGGTTGCTGCATAATTATATAACTAAGGCATTCTTCATCTACTTTGTACATACGCAGATGGAGTTGATTACTTCTTCATTTTTTTAAATGATAATGCTAAACAAGGCAGCTCTCGACTGGTGCAAAAATTAGCTCCCTGAGAAACAGACCGGTTGGTCAACTTGGTATTGGGGCTTCGACGTGATTTAGTATATCTGGGATGAACGGAGATGCTCTAGATTCTTTAGAGAGACATATTGTACCACTTAACTCATTTCCACCAACAAGTCTTCAAATTGATTTGAGTGTCAATAGGCTATGATGTCAACTGAGTTCATAAACACCATCATTACATAAAACATCGTTATCGTGCTGTAATCATGCATTAAACTCAGATGTTATGTTTTTTGGTATGTTCCCATCTTATGTATTCAAGAACGAAAATAAGACAGTTGTTGTTTTCTATTGTACCAAATTTTGGATCACTATTTGGTTAATGTACCAAAAAACATTAAATTCCTAGATTATAAATTTTACAATCACAATTTATAGGTTATTATGGGGGAAGGGAGGAAATTTGTATATTCGTTTGTCATGATTGTTGCTAGATATTGCTTTGATTCTTATCAAGAAATTTAAGTATTTTAAATTTTTAAGGAAAAAAAAAAATTAAACTTTATATTTAAAAAAAAATTAAGTAACGAATAGTATTCGACAAATTTTAATTTTACTTATTTAAACATAATTCAAATACTATTAAATCAAGAATAAAAGTGAAATTATTGTTAAAAAAAGATTTTCATAGCAGTGCTTTTAAGTTTTTAGTTCGAATATACATTTAACCACATTAATAAAGTTATTTTAAAAGTTCTGAATTTAAATAATTTAATGAGATTTAATAATTTTACTGTTACTGTATTATTCATGGAATCGTTAGTTGTAAAATAATTTAAAATTACAAAAAACAAATTACATTTTTCTTTACGTTTTAAATAGTTGTTTAGTTAAGTTGTTTAAGCAACTATTTAAAACCTAAAGAAAAATTTATATTACAGAATAATATATATATATATATATTATTCTGCAATATATTTATATATATATATACGTTATAACGATTATACAATGGAACAATATGCAACATATATATATATTACTTTCCATCCTATAAAATTAAATGAATGGACCAATAGTAATAAAATTCAAAACTAATACTTTTAATTTCCTTTTAAACTCTTTTGTATTTTTTAAAATCTGTTCTTTGTCTTCAATTTAAATTGACTGGAATAAACCAATATGTCTCCGTCAACTTCAAATGAAAAATGACCTTTGTAAAGTAATTTTTTTTTCATTTTACTGCTCTCATTTTGTCAATGATTATCTTTTATTAATTACGTATTACTTATCCTTTTTTCAGTTTATTTTGTTTTGATTAATGACTCTCTGGTTCACTAAATCATTGGTTTTAAAAACCCAGTCAAAGTTCAGAATTTGTTTCCTTTTTAGATAAGGCAGCAATAATTTTGTAATGTATTCCGTTAAACGAACATATTTCACACGCAAATTAATCAACTGATTTATAACTTTTGGTCACACGTTGACTTTTAGCTTCCTCTATTAATTTTAACGTTTTATTACTTGGAAAGATATTTTAAATGAAAAATTAGACCTCTAGAAAACATACATTTTCTTATATTTCTAAAATTAATCTAAAATCTTTATCAAAAGCGCTATATGACAAAAGGATGATTCGGCAACATGTGTCATATTTGTTTTTGAGAAATTGCAACAAATAAAATATCCTAATTAGGATAAAATGAGCAGCAATATATCGAATGAGGGCGTGAATGGTCGAGTGGCTAGCACTCCGGCGCTCTTTACCACAGGTTTCAAGTTCGAGACCCGGCGATGCTATGGATTACTGTAGTAGTTCAGAATTCCACTTTAACCATAGGGCCCGGTCTAACATGATCATAGAGTGTTACGAGGGTACTGTTAATCCGCGTCCGTAGCTTATCTTTCAAGCTACACACACCTCCTGGGTAGTGCTAAGTGAGTAACGTCGGTGAAGGGCTTTCCTTAGAAATTGCAAGTAATTATCCTAATTTAGGATAAAATGATCAGCAGTATATCAAAAAATATTGGCCGTAGCTTATCTTCAAGAATGGCTGAGTGGCTATCTCTCTGGCGCTCGGTACCTCAGGTTTCGGGTTCAAGTCCCGGCTGTGCCATGGATGTTTGTAGTGGTTCGGAATGCACTTTAAACCGTAAGTCCCGGTCTAACATGATCGCAGAGCATTGCGAGGATACTGTTACTCCGCGTCCGTAGCTTATCTTCAAGCTACACGCACCTCCTGCGTAGTGCTAAGTGAGTAACGTCGGTGTTGATTGCCTTAAGGCATCAAAGATAACTATTTAAGTGTTTGCCAGTTGCATTGGAACAAAAAAATATCAAGTGATCAGAAAAAGATCAATATCTAACTATGTTCAAAATATGAAGCCCGTACAGCATATCAATTCTGAGAAGTAAGATTTTCTTTTGTTATTTTAATGTGATTATAAATAGAACGCTTTAATTTTTTTTCACATCGTTAATTGAAAAGAACAAAATTCATTCAACTATTGCATTGTTTAATTACATGTATGTATTAATATATCCTAGTGAGCAAAATTTAAGCAATAACTATTTATTCTTTCTATCTTCAGCAAAAAATAACATGGGAGACATGAAACTCAGAATATATAGTCAGGATATTAAATTTAAGCAATGACTGTTTTTTTAATTTTCCATGTTCAGCATGAAACAACATGGGAGCCATAAAACTTGGAATGAGTCAGTAAATTAAACCTAAGCAATGACTGTCTTTTTCATCTTCAGCAAGAAACAAGATGGGAGACATGAAACTCAAAATACAGAGTCGGGATATTAAACTTAAGCATTTTTTTTTTTTCCCCTCTTCAGCAAAAAACAACACGGGAGACATGAAACTCAGAATACAGAGTTAGGAAATTCAGAATAAGAGACAATATTTTAAAATTTAAAGAATGTCTTTAACAACTCCTTTCTTCTTTTATTTTATTGTAGTTTTGCACTGCGAGCACTGTTTCATAATCATTTGTGACGTCTCTTTCCAGATATTTTCATGCGAATTCTTCTTCGTATAAAAATTCATTCATACGAATTCATTGACGCAACAGCCCCATGGTGGACCAATGTCCTCTGCCTCCTGGCAGATTTTTTGAGACAGGAGATGTTTTCCTTTTACTGGGTAGGGTTTTCAGTCCTGCGCACGACAGTCAAATTAGACTAGGGACCTACTGTTTGAAGCGGATTCTGAACCACTACAGCCCCATGGCACCATTGGGAATCGAACCCGAAACCTGTTGCATCAGTGCCAGATCTCTAGGCATTCGGCAATCAGGTCTATTCATATGAATTACTTTACTAAATTGGTTACTAATGTTACTGATTGTGGCTATCCTCTAACACTAATTTCGTATATATCTGCTTAAAAATTCCTTCAATTTCAGTTTCATCGTTGTTTCAATTTTTCTTTAAAGAAATAGTTTCTATATAAAAAAAACGAAAGTTTTAGTGTTCTATTATCCAATAAAAGTCATTTTTAATAAATAAAAAACTTTATAATTTAAATAAATATTTCCTCCGTCATTTTGACAATCAAATATATAATCATCAACCTGAGAATGTAGTCTTATAATATAATATAATAACGTTACGTAATTCTGCTCTCAATCAGCAGAAACATTAGTTGGAAAATGGCACAATTATTTTTATTAAATAAATGCTGAAATTTCACGTTTTAATAAATAATGACAGTTATTAAAGATGAACCATAAAATGAATGATATGCAATACTTTACCAAGTTCTCTAGTTTATTCTAGAAATCAATATTCAATTAAATTAAATGTCTTTGAAGTCTCTTTTGAATTTAGTATGCCTGACTATTTATATAAGTTTCTAAACTCTAAAACATGAAAGGGGTTTGCAAAGTTTTGCAATTGAAGTTCGTCCCAATCATATTCTGCAAAACATATTTCATTAATAATGATATATTCTAAAGAATTCTAACAGACAAGGCACTAGTGTATATGTATTCGTTTATAATCAGGATCCTGCATTTTATTATCCAAAGTTATTTCTTTTTAATACAGTATTTCATATATATATATGAAATAAATTAATGAGGAAAGTTTTAGTAAAATAATAAAGTTATGGTTTTCATAGTGAATCACTGAGAAATGGGACATACTAAATTTTTAAAGATAATTAAACATTTTTTTCCCTTTTTAAAAATTCAATTCCTTTGAATTAAAAATTTATTTAGCCGTAAAATATAGGAGTATTGTATTAAGAGTAGGGCTTTTCCTTTCTTTAACATCTTTCTATTACTTTTTTCTTTTTTTTTAATGAAATATATAATTTAAAAAATATTTCTTTCATGAGATTTTTTAAAAGTATTTTCACGTGTGTTTTTATACATGACATTTATTTGCAAAATAATCGAGTAATTATTAAATAATGAAATAAAAAAGTCAGGAAAAAAATTTACTCTAAAATTGTTTTAAAAGATCATCTGGCGAAAGCAAATACAATTTTATTTTAAAGTGAAAATGAGATTTTCTGAGAAACGAAAATCGTTTGGAATTCTATATATTTTTATTGTTTGAGATTAAATTTCTTGCACGTGCTAGTAATTCTGTAATTAAATAATTTAAAATTTTCTAAAAGATCGTCTGGTGAAAGCAGAGATAATGTTTGGAAGAAGAAAAATAAAACAAAATTAAATTCTTGCATGTGCTAATAATTATATAATTAAATAATTTAAAATTTTCTAAAAGATCGTCTGGTGAAAGCAGAGACAATGTTTTGAAGAAGAAAAATTAAACAAAATTAAATTCTTGCACGTGCTAATAATTATATAATTAAATAATTTAAAATTTTCTAAAATCGTCTGGTGAAAGCAGAGATAATGTTTTTGAAGAAGAAAAATAAAAATTAAATTCTTGCACATGCTAGTAATTCTATAATTAAATAATTTAAAATTTTCTAAAAGATCGTCTGTTATGTTTTGAAGAAGAAAAATAAAACAAAATCGTTCTATTTCTCGTGCTCTAATTCTATAATTAAATAATTTAAAATTTTCTTAAAAGATAAGTCTGGAAAAATGAAAGCAATAAAAAAGTATGCCGTGATAAAAGATTCGTTAGAATCTATATCCGTCGTGGAATGTTTTTGAAGTTTTAATCATAATTTTCAAAATTAAACAAAATCGTTTGGAATTCTATAGTTATTTATTTTTTTAAGATTGCTGTTATGCGTTTTGTTCTTATTAAATTCAATTTATTTTTTGTATATTATTCTTTATTGTTTTTTATTCTTTCATTATTCTTTTTATTTTTATTATTATTTTATTTTATTTTTCTATTGTTGAAATAATTAAATAATCAATCTTTTTAATAATAAGTTAGATTAAAAAAATTTAGAGTAATAATATATATTTAGAATATAATAAATATTTTATATTTTATATTTACGTGGGCCTGAATGAACCGAGCGCCAGCGCTAGCCACCACAGGTTTCGGGTTCGAGTCCCGGCGGTGCCATGGTTGTTTGTAGTGGTTCGGAATCCACTTTAAAAGTAGGTCCCGGTCTAATAGGATCGTAGAGCTTTGCGGGGGCATTGTTACTCCGCGTCCGTGGCTTATCTTCAAGTTACACGCGCCCCCTGGGTAATGCAAAGTGAGTACGTCTGTGCAGCACCAGGCGCTGGCCACCATTTCGCCAAGGCATCCAAGACCAAGCTGTCTGTGTTTGCCAGCTGCATTAGAAAGAAAAAAAAATTTATATTTCACTTTTTATTTAATTTATTTATATTGATATTTAATTTATTTTTTTATTTTATATTTTATATTTAATATTATTTTTATTATAATAATATTTTAAATACAATAAATTTAGAACAATTAATTTTTAACTACCTTCTAAATTATTAGAAAATAATTTAATATTTAGTATAATTTTGCAAAAACTACTGTTTCAATTAATTTTAAGTTTGCTATTGAAATTGGTTTACGGTAAAAAAAAATGTATTTCGCTAATTTTTAATAAATAATACAGTCATTATTTTTTGTATAATGTACTTTTAAAAATAATGATGAATAACAAAATGTTTTAGTTTCAAACTATATAGAATTGAGATACATTAAATATTTTTATTTCCACAACTTACGTATAAATACATTTGTTTATGTAACTGTAACTTAAATTGTTTTTATTACTTTCAGTTAACATTCCTATAAATAATCAATTTTGTATGTTTTTTTTTTTTTTAAAAAATTGTATGTCGTTTAAATTAAAAGTTAACACATTGGTAGAATATATTTAATATATAGAGTAAATTCTAAACTGCATCATACTATTTATCATATACTCTTCACATACGACTAGTTACACAAATTGACACTGCGTTGCTATGACAACTCTATTCGATCTTGCTTCCTCTTCCGGTGCATCTTCCAGATCCAGACTGGCGATTTGACTTTTAAATCTTCCCCGCTCAAAACGCTGCATCAGACGGTTTTCAATGCTGTAAAATTTAAATATTGTAAATATTACAAGTGGAAAGTTTTCTATTCAATAAAGATTTTTCTTATATACATTTGCTGCACATATGTGGGCTCCGTGTACCACTTATATATATAGCAAAACCAGAAATTACCAATCACTTATGGGTGAAGATATTGACTTCAGAAGGTTTTTAAAGGTAACTGCCTCTTTTACGCATATTGCAGGAATGTCTGGGGAAACTGTCAAATCTGAATATCGATACAGGATGCATCTTAATCGTCATCGAGTCTGGTCTTTTCAGATAGCAGTGAATACAACAGGCACCACCATCGGATTAAAATTTAGCCCTTCTATATGCTTGCGACCTAATGACCCAGTGGCTAGCGCTCTGGTCTTCGATATCACAGGCTTCAGGTTCGAATCCTGACAGTTTCATGGATGTTTGTGAACGTTTTAGAATCTACTTTAAACTGTAGTTCCAGGTCTGTTTAGTCCTCGTGTGTACAAGACGATCGTACAGCGACAAACTAATCTACATGCTAGTTAAGTACGTTACCAATACCTAGGAAAAATTTATTCTAAAAAAAAAAAAAATATCGCAAAATCTTAAGGAAAATATCAAGTTAAAAACTTTTATTTATAAAGTTATGAAAATTTTTGATGTAATCTTTATTGCATTTTATTATTGAAACATATTATTATGGAAAATACTAGCAATCTAATGTTTTAATAACATATTCGATATTATGTTTTTATCATGTGTGAATATGATGTTGTCCTTGTTGGAGGTCCATGATGTCTCCAAAAAAGTGAAGCTATAAAACAAAAAATGAGTAAGAGTATAGGTTGTCATTTAAAACAGATAAATCTCCTCGCGCAACATGATAAAATTTCATTCCAAAATTTTTTTTATTTAAAACAAAAACGATGATTTTCACAAAAATTTATTCGTGTGTGTTTTTTAAAACTGGTATGAATATGAGTTGCGAAAGTATAAAGATTGACTCATATTAAGTCACGTGCTCTGTAGTTCAGCTTTTGAATTGTCTGGTTTTCAAAATATAAACAGATTATTGTTTCAAATTATTTATCGATTATATTATGTTTGTATTCATTTAATCATTACTTAAAGACCTCCGTTTGAATTTGGTAATGCTTCTCGCAGTATTTAAGCGATTGTTCTTCTCGAGTTAATATATTTTGTTATATTCCTATTGAATTGGTAGTTATTGTGAGGATTCCGTACTTTAGGGTTCCAATTTGCCAAGTTTCTTTTCATCGTCAAATGCAATACCCAAATCTAAACCATTTGTTGGCGAAAAGATTTCGCCGTCAATTGTTCGAAAAAAAAGGCCAAGAGAAAACTCGCCAAATAAATAACCGGAACACTAAATTGCAAAATGCCGTTTTTATAATATTTTGACTTGCTTCATAAATTCTTGGGTTATTGAACATTGCTGTATCAATAGATTGAAAATATGCCAAAGTATGTTGACACATAAATTGAAATTGGTTAAATGATTTTTTTTTAACATTTTTTTTATTGCTACAGCTAAAAATACTTCTTGACACTTATTGCCCAATGAACTTCATTAATTAAAATATTCTCAACACTTTTTGTTTTAACAGATAATGTAGATATAGATTTTGTTTCTAAGCAGTTTTAAAAATTCTATCACTTTCAATATAAGACAGCATGAGCTATTGCAACTATGACTGCATCCCAATTTTATTTGAGGTTACCCTTCTGAATTATTTTAATATAAATAGAACATATTTTTAAGTATCTTAGTTCAGACACGTTTACCCGTTTCATCCACCTTGTAAATTCTGCTTGCTTTTCATAGGCTACAAGTTTGCAGGAAGCTGTTTACTACTCAGTAATATGCTCCATAGCGTGTCAGTCCATTTATCATCCGAGAATTGACACAGCCCCTCAAATCAACTGTCATTTCGTTGCCATGGTTACACTTCCTTCCGGAGTACCTCACAGATACGAACCGGCGATTTGGGCAACTAACTCGACTTTTTCCATTTCGCACCCGACACAAAAAATAACCGAGGAGGAAGTGCAGGGAAAAAAATAAGAATGAAATAAAATCGGAAGAATAAAAGAACATTGCATACACCTCCATTTTTGTATTTTTTTTTTTTTTTTTTTTTTTTTTATTCTTCTTTATCGGTCCGTTATCACCATTGCATCTTTCTTTCATTTATTCCACAATGCAAAGAACTTCATTTGCTCTTCTTTTTGGAGACCAACTTCCGCATTTTACTTCCTTTTCAATCTTCTGGATCCATTGTCATCTTTTTTTTTTTTTTTACACTACATTTCCGGAAGATAGGAAGTAGAACGTATATAGTACGGAGATGAAAATCAAAATTTGTTTTTGTACCAGGGCCTTTTCGTCGGCGTTTAAGACTGTTTTCGAGTGTTAATTAAATCATCACTCTTTTAGTCAACAACAGAGTTGATTTTCGGTGTTTGTTATTTTTTAACTACGAGAAAACCTCAAGAGATTGAATTAGAACGACAGAAAAAAAAAAAAAAAAAGGCGGTGGGTTGTAACCAAGATAATATTTTTCAATGGAAAACTTTTTAAATAAACGAAATCGACTTTAAATTAAGTCAAAAGATTTACATAAGACCATTTTAATGTAAAAATAATAGAATCCAAAGAATTTTATTTTTAATATTACTTAAACTAACACAAGTGATACAATTTTATTTTTTATGCCTTATTATTAATAGAAAGTATATATTTTAATGCAATTATGCATACTGTCACGTGTGCAACAGCGTACAGGATGGCTTAGGTTATTGTTTATGCTTCCATATATAATCTAGATAAGACCAAATCAGTAAGTCCATATTTCTCTAAATTGTCCAAGAAATGAAGAGGCTCATCTATTATATCTATTAATCAGATGAGTTACTCTGTTACAGTGTAGGGCGTACTATGAATTAACCCATTTTTCATCGCAGTAAGGAATGAACATTTTGCTTTGTTGTTGTTTCTGATTCCTGATATAGTCTCGATATTAGAACAAATCCATAAGTCCATAAACCTCTAAAAAGTCAAAGAATAGACGAACTTCACAAAAAATTTTTGTCGTCCAATGAAAATCAACGCAGTTTAAAATACAGACGATGCTTGGAGAGTACTGAATTGTGTCAGGTCCCAAAACTCTTCTGCGCTTGTTCACAGGTAAGACTCCTCAAGTGTTCACTGGCAAAACGTGAAAAGCAAGTTTCTTGTTAGACCAAATCCATAAATATCTAAAAAGTCCAAGAATAGAAGAGACTCAGAAAAACCTCGTCCAATGCAAAAATTAGTTCAAAACTATTATGGGTAATTGAAATAAATGCATCTCGATTCGAAACTTTCTCAATTTCTATTCGAATCAAATAGAACCCTATTCCTGTCTACAAGTTCAACTATTAAATTTTTTTTGCAATTGAAAAAAGTAAATTAGTTTAAATTATATTGGTTAAATAGATGACAAAGGAGTGGTCTGTCGGCCGAGTCGCTAGCGCTCAGCCGCTCGGTACCACAAGTTTTAGGTTCGATGCTTGTAATTTTTCGGAATCCACTTTAAACCGTAAGTGCCAATCTAATATGGTCGTTGCGGGGGTATAGTTACTCCGCATACGTAGCTTATCTTCAGGCTACACGCATCCCATGGGTAGTGCTAAGTGAGTAACGGTGTTGCAGCCCTTGCTTATGGCATAAAGATAACTGTCTAAGTATTTGCCAGTTACGTTAGGCAAAAGTTTATAGTGTCCATCCCTGATTCAGTTTTATTTGATGGGTTTCGAACTCAGTTCTCCTTTTTAGTAAACCCAATTCGTTATCCGTTAGGTTACTACTTCCGAATTATTTGAAATAAATATGACTCATTTTTAAATAACTTTGAATTAAGTTATTTAAAAATGTCACGTTTACCCATTTTATCCACCTTGTAAAGTCTGCCTACGTTTGATATGCTACATATTTGCACAGAGCTGTTTACGACGCAGAGTAATATGCTCCATAGCGTGCCAGTCCATTTATCATCCGTGGCTCGCACACGACACGGCCCCTCAAATCAACTGTCATTTCGTTGCCATGGTTACACTTCCTTCCGGAGTACCTCACAGATACGAACCGGCGATTTGGGCAACTAACTCGACTTTTTCCATTTCGCACCCGACAGAAAAAAATAACCGAAAGGAAGAGCAGGAAAAAAAAATAAAAAATAAAATCGGAGAATAAAAAGAACATTGCATACACCTCAATTTTTTTTTTTTTTTTATTCTTCTTTCCACGGTCCTTTATCACCATTGCATCTTTCTTTATTTATTCCACAATGCAAGGAACTTCATTTGCCCTTCTTTTTTAGGAGACCGGCTTCCGCATTTTACTTTCCTTTTTCAATCTTCTGGATCCATTGCCATTTTTTTCTGCACTCCATTTCCGGAAGATAGGAAGTAGAACGTACATACGGAGATGAAAATCGAAATTTGTTTTTGTACCAGGCGGGGTAGGGGGTAGGGCAGGGCCTTTTCGCCGGCGTTTAAGACTGTTTTCGAGTGTTAATTAAATCATCACTCTTTTAGTCAACAACAGAGTTGATGTTCGAGTGTTTTTTTTTTTCTTAACAGCGTGAAAACCCCAAGAGAGTGAATTAGAATTCTAAAAAAGGGGGTGGGGAACCACGGAAATATTTTTAAATGGAAAACTTTTAAAATAAACCAAATCGACTTTAAATTAAGTCAGAAGATTTAAATAAGACCATTATAAAGTAAAAATGATAGAATTCAAGGAATGTTACTTGTAATGCTACTTAAACTAATGTAAATGAATAATTTATATTTTTTTGATTTCGAAATATTAATAAGAGGAAATATTTAAAATAATTATGCGTATTGTCACATGAACCAGTGATCACGTGTGTAGCAAGCGTACAGCAGGGCTTAGGTCCGATGGTGAAATCCGTTTCAATGAATGCTTTCTTGTGGCTCAGTGTGAACGTACCACAATGGTGAGCATAAGGTTCAATCCGATGAGCCTTGTTGTAGACACCGTTTAAAGAAACGAGGAGTCTGGAGAGAACGTTTGTAATGTTTAGCATTTGGCCCCGTTAATCGAGCTCAGGTTCGATGTTTGTAGTGGTTCTTAATCAACTTTATACATAGGTCCAGGTATAATATGAGCGTTGGAGAAGGGAGGGATTGTTACTCCGCGCCAGTAGCTGATATTCAGGCTATACCCACTTCATGGGTAGTGCTAAGTGAGTAACGTCGGTGCAGCCCTTGCATTTCGTAAAAAGATAACTGTCTAAGTATTTGCCAGCTGCTTTAGAAAAAAAGTTTATAGTGTCCATCCATGATTCAGTTATATTTGATGGGTTTCAAATTCAACTACCCTGCTTAGGTAACCCAACTCGCTATCCATTAGATTACACCAGCCGAATTATTTTATAAATAAAAATAATTTTAAATATCCATTCCGTTTAATAAATATGACTCATTTTTAAATAACTTAATTCAGTCATGTTTATCCATTTTATCCACCTTGCAAAGTCTGCTTGCGTTTGATATGCTACATATTTACAGGCAGCTTTACGACGCGAATAATATGCTCCGTAGCGTGTCAGTTCATTTATCATCCGTGCCTCGCACACGACACGGCCCCTCAAATCAACTGTCATTTCGTTGCCATGGTTACACTTCCTTCCGGAATACCTCACAAATACGAACCGGCGATTTGGGCAACTAACTCGACTTTTTCCATTTCGCACCCGACACAAAAAATAATCGAAAGGAAGAAGCGGGGTAAAAAAAAAAGAATAAAATAAAATCGGAAGAATAAAAGAACATTGTATACACCTCCATTTTTTTTATTTTTTTTTTTTATTTTTATTTTTATTCTTCTTTCTCGGTCCTTTATCCCCATTGCATCTTTCTTTCATTTATTCCACAATGCAAGAACTTCATTTGCTCTTCTTTTTGGAGACCGACTTCCGCTGTTTTACTTCCTTTTCAATCTTCTGGATCCATTGTCATCTTTTTTTTTTTTTTGCACTCCATTTCGAAAGATAGGAAGTAGAACGTATATACGGAGATGATAATCGAAAAATTTGTTTTTATACAAAAAAGGGGGGCCTTTTCACCGGCGTTTAAGACTGTTTTCGAGTGTTAATTAAATCGTCACTCTTTTAGTCAACAGCAGAGTTGATGTTTGGGGTTTGTTGGTTTTTTGAACTTTTGAGTTGAATTAGAACGACAGAGGAAAAAAAAAAAGGGGAGGGGTGTGAACCACGAAAATATTCTTAAATGGAAAACTTTTTAAATAAACGAAATCGATTTTAAATTAAGTCTGAATTTTAAAATAGGCCATTTTAATGTAAAAATAATAGAACCCAAAGAATATTATTTGTTATGTTTTTAATATTATTAATCGATAATTCCATAAATCTCTAAAAATTCCAAGAATAGAAGAGGCCAGAAAAAGTCTCTTCCAATGTAAAATGAAGACTGTTTAAAATATTAGCAGACGATGCTCGGGCAGTATTGCACTTGGTGCAGGTCTCAAACTTCATCTGCCCTTGTTCATAGTGAGACTTCTCAGTTGTTCACTGACAAAACGTGATAACATGTTTATTATTACACCAAATCCGTAAGTCCATGAGCCTTTAAACAGTCAAATAATAGAAAAGGCTTAGAAAAATCTCGTTCAATGCAAAATCAGTTCAAAAACATTCTGGGTAATTTAAACAAATGCATCTAGGAGATTTGCAAATTCCTCCTTTATGTTCTAATCAAATAGAACGTTATTCCTGCCTACATGTTTATAGACTCCTGGGCCTGAATGGCTGAGGGGCTAGCGCTCGGTACCACAGGTTTCGCGTTCGAGGTCCGGCGGCGCCATGGATGTTCGTAATCGGCTTAAAATTGTAGTTCCCGGTCTAATATGAGTGTTGCGAGGATATTTTTACTCCCCGCGTCCGTAGGTGGTTTTCAGGCTACACCAACTCCATGGGGGCAGCCAGTGCTAAGTGAGTAACGTCGGTGCAGCCCTTGCATTTCATAAATAAAAGATAACTGTCTAACTAGCTGTCAATTGCATTAAAAAAAAGGCTTTGGAATCCATTCCTCATTCAGTTATATTTGATGGATTTCGAATTCGGCCCCCTGCTATGGAAACCAAACGCGCTATCTAATAGGTTATTTCTACTGATAAAATTAATATAAATAAAGAAGATTTTTAAATTTCTCAGTCAGACAAAATAGGTAAACAAGACTGAATTAAGTCTGCTTGCTTTTGATATGCTACATATTTGCAGGGAGCTGTTTACAACGCGAATGATATGCCGCATAGCGTGTCAGTCCATTTATCATCCGTGCCTCGCACACGACACATCTCCTCATATCAACTGTCATTTCGTCGCCATGGTTACACTTCCTTCCGGAGCACCTCAAAGATACGAACCGGCGATTTGGGCAACTAACTCCGACTTTTTTCCATTTCGCACCCGACAGAAAAATGACCGAAAGGAAGGAAAAGCGGGGAAAAAAGAATAAAATAAAATCGGAAGAATAAAAGAACATTGCATACACCTCCATTTTTATATAATTTTTTTTTTTTTTTATTCTTTTTCTCGGTCCTTTATCACCATTGCATCTTTCTTTCGTTTATTCCACAATGCAAGGAACTTCATTTGCTCTTCTTTTTTGGAGACCGGCTTCCGCATTTTACTTCCTTTTCAATCTTCTGGATCCATTGTCATCTTTTTTTTTTGCACTCCATTTCCGGAAGATAGGAAGTAGAATGTATATACGGAGATGATAATCGAAATTTGTTTTTGTACCAGAAGGTCTTTTCGTCGGCGTTTCAAGATTGTTTTCGAGTGTTAATTAAATCATCACTCTTTTAGTCAACAACAGAGTTGATGTTCGGGGTTTGTTGGTTTTTTAACTACGAGAAACCTCAAGAGATTGAATTAGAACGATGGAAAGAAAATGGGAGGAGCAGTGATGAACCACGGATATATTTTTAAATGGAAAACTTTTAAAAATAAACTAAATCGATTTTGAATTAAGCCTGAAGATTTAAATAAGACCATTTTAATGTAAAAATAATAGAATCCAAAGAATTTTATTTCTTAATGGTGCATAAACTAATGTGAATGGATAAATTATATTTTTGATTTCGGAATATTAATAAAAATTAAATATTTTTATGTAATTATGCAGAACGTCATGCGATACGTGACTACTGTCATGTGACCTAGGGGTCACGTGTGCAGCAGGTGTACAGGATCGGGGTCACAGCAGGTGTACAGGATCGCATAGGTTTGTTTGTATTATCTGTTTTAATAAATGCTTTCATAAATGAAGCCGACTCATGGCTCAGAGACAACGAGCATTGTCACTGATGGGCATTAGGGCTGAGGTTCACTCCACTGGGGGCTTTGTTGTAGACACTATTTCAAAAAACGAGTAGACTTGTCGACATTTGTGTTATTCAGCATTTGGACTCGTTCATCGGACTACATGGTGGGGTATTTTCGGGTTTTCTCCCATACGATAAGCAAATGCAGTGTAGTTGCCCCTAAAACTGATCCTCCTTGTTGAGCTACTCGGGCGAAGTCAGATTTCTACAGGTGCTCCATCACAACAGAAGCTGTCCCCTTTCCCTCCTTCCATGAAAACACCGGTTCATGGACTTTGACTGCATGTTGCTGTCGACCAAGTGGAATAAGAAACAACATAATTGATGAGACTCGGTTGCGGTTGGACATTTTACTTCCTTTGCAATCTTCTAGATCCATTGTTGTTGTTTTTTTTTTTTTTGCACTCCATTTCCGGAAGATAGGAAGTAGAACGTACAGAATACGGAGAACGTACATAAGGTTTCAGAAACACTAATAAACATCCATGCTGTTGCCAGGATTCGAATCTGAAGCCTAAGGTACCATAGGCCAGAGCGCTAGCCAAACTGGCCATTAGGACGCGCAAAAAACGCGAGTAACAAATTTTAGAGTAAGTATTAATATTATTAATCGTAGGGCGTACTGCAGTTTACTCATATTTTCCACCACAGTTATGTATGAACATTCTGAGTAACTGAAAGAAACACATCTAGGAGGTTCTCAACTTCCTCCTTTCTTTTTCGAGCTATTCCGGCCTACATGTTCATACTGTCCATCCCTGTTTCAAATTTATTTGATGTTTTTGAATTCACTTCCTGCTTAGATACCCCAACTCTCTATCCATTAGGTTACTCCAACCGAATTAATTTATAATTAGAACAGATTTTTAAATATCGTAGTTCAGTCTCGTTTACCCATTTCATCCGCCTTATAAAGTATATTTGCGTTTGAAATGCTACACATTTGCAGGGAGCTGTTCATGACGCGAATAATATGCTCCATAGAGTATCAATCTATTTATCATCCGTGCCTCGCACACGACACGGCCCCTCAAATCAACTGTCATTTCGTTGCCATGGTTACACTTCCTTCCGGAGCACCTCAAAGATGCGAACCAGCGATTTGGGTAACTAACTCGACTTTTTCCATTTCAGCACCCGAGACAAAAAAATAACCGAGAGGAAGAGCAGGGAAAAAAAAGAACAAAATAAAATCGGAAGAATAAAAGAACATTGCATACACCTCCATTTTTATTTGAATTTTTTTATTTTATTTTTATTCTTCTTTCTCGGTCCTTTATCACCATTGCATCTTTCTTTCATTTATTCCACAATGCAAGGAACTTCATTTACTCTTCTTTTGGGGAGACCGGCTTCCGCATTTTACTTCCTTTTCAATCTTCTGGATCCACTGTCATTTTTTTTTTTTTTTTTTTTTTTTTTTGCACTCCATTTCCGGAAGATAGGAAGTAGAACGTATATACGGAGATGAAAATCGAAATTTGTTTTTGTGCCATGGGGAAGGGGGAGGCTTTTCGCCGGCGTTTAAGACTATTTTCGAGTGTTAATTAAATCATCACTCTTTTAGTCACCAACAGAGTTGATGTTCGGGGTTTGTTGGTTTTTTTCTTAACTACGAAAAATTGCAAGAGATTGAATTATAGCGATGGAGAATAAAAATGATGGAGGGAATATTGGGAATATTTTTAAGTGCAAAACTTTTAAAAGAAACGAAATCGACTTTAAATTATGACTGATTAAGATTTAAATAGGGCTATTTTAATGTAAAAATAATAGTATTTAAAGAAATTTAATATTAATGTGTTAGCTACTATACTAGCAGCTCGTTGTGTGAGGATGGAATACTCTTTTTAATAATACTAATCTTTTTATTTACACTATGAATACATACATACACTTGGCACCCTGTGCCAAAAAATACTATTGATATCTAAAACCAAAGCCGGTCCCTGACCGTCTGTTTTTATCTGACGCTCTAGCGTTCACCTCGTGGTCTCGAGATCTCACCACAACTGCTACTTCCCGCGCAGGACCACAGTTACTGGTCAAGTTTTATAACCGCGACCTCTCGCGGTTATAATTAAACCTTACAAATGTTACTTAAGCTGATGTAAGTGAGTAAATTTTATTTTTGATTTCGGAATATTAATAAAAGGTAAATATTTTGATGTAGTTATGTGTAGTGTCACGTGACCCAGTAGCAGTATGCGGCAGATGTACAGGATGGCCTAGGTTCGACGGTGACATCCGTTTCAATCAGTGCTCTCATAAATGAAGAGGGGGGTCTGAATGGCCGAGTGTGTAGCACTGTGGCAGTCGGTACCTCAGGTTTCGGGTTTGAGTTCCAGTGGTGGCATGGATGTTTTGTAGTAGTTCGGAATCCACTTAGTCCCGGTATAATATAAACGTTGCGGGGTATTATTACTCCGTGTCCTTAGCTTTTCTTCAGGCTACACGTACCCTCTGGGTAGTGATATGTGAGTAATGTCGGTGCAGCCCTTTCACAACATAAAAAAGATAACTCTCTAAGTATTTGCCAGCTACGTTAGGAAAAAAAGTTTTATAGAGTCCATCTATGATATAGTTATATTTGATGGATTTCGAATTCTTTTCCCCTCTTAGGTAACTGAAATCGATATCTATTAGGTTACTTCTACTGATTTATTTAATATCAATAAAGCATATTTTTAAATTTCTCTATACAGTCGCATTTACATATTATATCCACCTTGTAAATTCTGCTCGCGTTTCATATGCTACATATTTGCAGGGATCTGTTTACGATGCGAATAATATACTCCATAGCGTGCCAGTTCATTTATCATCTGTGCCTCGCACACGACACGGCCCCTCAAATCAACTGTCATTTCGTTGCCATGGTTACACTTCCTTCCGGAGTACCTCACAGATACGAAGCAGCGATTTGGGCAACTAACTCGACTTTTTCCATTTCGCACCCGACACAAAAAAAAACCGAAAGGTGGAGGGTGGAAAAAAAGGAATAAAATAAAATCGGAAGAATAAAAGAACATTGCATACACCTCCATTTTTATTTAATTTTTTTTTATTTTTTATTCTTTTTTTCTCGGTCCGTTATCACCATTGCATCTTTCTTTCATTTATTCCACAATGCAAGGAACTTCATTTGCTCTTCTTTTTGGAGACCGGCTTCCGCCATTTTACTTCCTTTTCAATCTTCTGGATCCATTGTCAATTTTTTTTTTTTGCACTCCATTTCCGGAAGATAGGAAGTAGAACGTATATACGGAGATGAAAATCGAAATTTGTTTTTCTACCAGAAGGTCTTTTCGTCGGCGTTTAAGACTGTTTTCGAGTGTTAATTAAATCATCACTCTTTTATTCAACAACAGAGTTGATGTTCTTGGTTTGTTTCTTTTTTAACTAAGAGAAAACCTCGAGAGATTGAATTAGAACGACGACGACAAAAAAAAAAAAAAAAAAAAAATTGTGGTGGGTGAACCATGGAAATATTCTGAAACGAAATCTATTTTAAATTAAGTCTGAAGATTCAAATAAGACCATTTTAATGTAAAAATGATAGAATCCAAATAATTGTATTTTTTAATGGTATTTAAACTAGTGTAAATGAATAATATATTTTTTGATTTCGGAATATTTGTAAACAGTAAGTATTTTAATGTAATTATGAGTATTGCCACGTGATCCAGTGATCACGTGCGCATCGACCTTACATGACGTAACATTCGTTTCAATCAATGCTTTCAGAAATGAGGTTTCAAAATTGTCAAAGCCTTCGATTTTTCGATAAAAATCACAAACTTCTGTAAATTTTATAAAATTAATAATGAAAACGGATTAATTATTGTATTTTGTTATTTAATAAGCAAAACAAATTTCATTAGGGGAAATTCAATACAGCGCAGTACAGAACATTTTTAACACTATCTGTAAATATTAGTATCTCGCAGATTTCTCGGAAGCAAACAATCCTCGGAATTTTGGAAGCAAGTCATCGGCTTTTTAGCACATTCACTGCATGGTCTTACATGCACTCCAATCAACTATGTATTTGGCAACATAAACCTAAATATGCTGTTGCTTGTGCGACACAAATGACATGTTTTCCTTGATTTTAATTTTATTTCTTCTGTGCACTTTTTCCACATTCAGAGATTCCTCTTCTTTTCCTAAAAGCAATTTTATCATTAGGCTCCATTCTCGATTTATTCTTGGTTTTTTAACTCTTGTGGTAGGACTAAATCTCTCTTTTATACTTTCAAATGCACTATCCTAATCCTAACAGGATTTTTGAAATATGTGTTTGAAATGCATGCGTTTATTGCACTCACATCTACTAAACAGGTCGAAAAGAGCCATAGGCCAATGCTGCTTAAATAAAAAAATTTTTTTTCGTAAAAAATACTTTGTTCATTTAAGCAAAATGAGAACAGCGCATTAGCCTATGGCTCTAGTTGTTTCTGAGACAGAAAAAATCATTATTGTCTGAAGACATGTCACACTATGTTGAGTGGAAACTTTCATAAACAAAATCTTCTCCACTAAAATCACTTCTTATTCAGTAATTGTAACACTGAAATGGTGGTGGAGGTCTCAAAGACCGAGTGTATAAGGATACAAATGAATTTCCACTGGAGACACGTGTCAAAACATATTGACAACAGGGAGTTATGTTGAAGGTCCCAAAACAGGAAGTTAGACGGAAAATCCTTTCAATTGTACTAAGCATATAATAGGAGTCATAGGAGGAACCTGTGTGGTACCATAAACTCCAACTTTAAAAGTTTGTATATGATCAAGGGTTTATGAAACAAAGGAAACAGTAGTAGTTTGAAGAGCAATGCATCAGAAAATATTACAAAATACACATTATTACTGTATCATAAAAAGAAACTCACAAAAGTTATAACGTACTGTTACAAATAACTGTTAATACGTTATAACTGCTAAATATAAGAATAACTTTGCATGAATTTCATCTTTTATTGTATCCATTGATTATACTTTAAAATGTATTAATGCAAAACAAAATGAAATAAAAAAAAAAATTATTAAGTAATTTAAGTATAAGTGTTAAATGAACTAAATAAGATTTAATTATGAATTTTTATATTTTTAAAAATGATTTTCATTTTTAATTTCCTTTAATTTTTCTTTTATTTAACTGTGCATTGTAAAAATATTTGATACCTCCTGACGTATGTCTTTTTTTTTTTTTTTTTTTAATTGGGGCTAATATTATCGCCAAATTTTCATCAAAGATCATATAACTCGCAGTTTTATGTTGTGCCATTGCCTTAGCGCCATGTGTTTGGGTTGTAAGGTGTTCAATTAAGGGGTTGTTTTTATTAAGGAATTAATTAAATAAGGCTAATTAAGAATAAGGATATTAAGGGATTGTAATAATAAAGAGATATCGAATATTTTATACTTAATTTGTACTTTTATCTTAAAAACTAATGCAAGTAAAAATTAAAAATTACAGTCAGTTTAATAATGTTTATGAAACAAAATTTTTTTAGTCTTTTCTTTATCAATTCAGCTTAATAATAAAACATCGTACTATTATTACCATGGTGATTTCCTGTTTCTGTCCCTTTAATACAACAATTATTTCTTTAATCTTATTTCTTAATATGAACTGCTCTAAGATAAATAATTTCCTTTTTTAAATATCTGGTGTTTATTTTTAATCTATTTGATAATGAATTAAAATATTTTTATTTAATATAAGTTATTTATTTTTAACCAAGAATTATTAAAAGAAATCAATATCAATAATATAAATACTAAATAAATAAGTTAATATTTGAGAGATATTTAAAAAAAAAGAATTTATTAATGGTTTTATGAAATTTAAAAAAACTTATGAATTTATGTTATATTTTTTTTTTTTTTATCCACATAAATTAAATTGTTTCTATTTTTAAATTAAAATTTAATAAACTAAATATTTACTTTATTTTTAAACTTTCATTTATTTGCATTGTTAATAACGCCTGGAAAAAATACCGGTATTTTTAGGAAATTGCGATGTTCTTTTTTTCTCATTACAATATTTTTTTTAAATCAGCTATTTTTCTACTAAGAAAATTTCTATAAAAACTTGAAAGTGATATTTTTTTAAATTTAATAATCTCAATGTTTAAATTAAAATGATTATTTCTGCAAAATTAAAACATCCCTTTTTTAATAAAAAAATACTGATTTGTTAAAATTGGATTCCCTCATGCAATATTTTTTTTTAAATTTTGTTCTATAAGTAATGTAATATTAAAGCACTTCACAAAATTTAACATCATGTACGAAAAATATAGAGAATTTACACAAATTAAATATGATGTATAAAAATAATACAAAAATATTGTCCTTGAAAAAAATATCAATTTATAAATTATTAAATCTTGTATTATTATTATTGCTATTTAATTATTTTTTTGCTCATTTCCTATGAGCATGCGCGCTAGGGAGAAAAAGCTAACGGACGTCCTACGGTAACTAAAGTACGGTATATTCGTTTTCATTTCGTTTATTATTTTTCATTTCGTTTATTCGTTTTCATTTCGTTTTTAATTTGCAACCATATAGAATTCAAATACTTAATTTTTTTAAAACACACAATTTTTTTAGTTAGAATAATGTTTAATTCATACTCTTAAAACAAAATATTTTTGTGTATAATGCGCCATATCTTTTATTTTCATGTTATGCATAATTTCTGAAATAAGTCTGACGATCTTAAAAATTGTTTCAAATTTGTGGGATAATCTACATTTTTATTCTTTAATTTTATAAAAATTTAATATCAAATTAATATGTTTAATGAAATTAATATTTTATTATCAAAAACCCACAAAATTCTCATCAAAAAAATTGCACATTTTTTTACAGAATTGTCAAGCATTTTTTTTTTTAACTAAATCTAATATATTTATAAATATAGTTATACAGTGAAAGTTTGAAAAAAATCACTTCTTAAATTCTCATGATTACATTTTAATAGAATGACACAATAATAAAAAAAGCATTTTTTTTAAAAGCAAAAATATTAATTTTTGCGTAAACAAAACCAAAAGGTAGAAGCATTTTTTTAAGAATATATTTATTTTTTTTTCAGACACGATGCATAACTCAAGATCATTACATTAATTTTGTTGATAAAAATTAAATGTTGCTTGCTTTTTTAAAGCATTGTTATTTTTGCTTTTTGGTTAAAGCATTGTTATTATTTTTTACTATAAGTTTGTATAATCGTTTACTAATCTTTGTATTTTATAATGTTTTATTTTTTACTATAAGTTGTTTGTAAGTTTCTATGTGTAACCATAAATATCTTAACTAATTTTAAGGATTATTTAATTTGTGTAAAAAAAAATCTATATTTAAATAAAAATTCATATTATTATATTGAAATTAAAATAATTTAAATATTTCTGTAAGTGTAAATGGAGTTGATTTAATTTATGGCAACAAATATTGATTTGTTATTATTTCAGTATATGTTATAAAAATATTGTTATTTTGCAATATCTTTTTTTTAAATATTGTGTTCTATAAAAAATTCGCAATAATTGCAAAATAATTATAAAATTTGAATGTTTCTGAACATTAAATCATCCCTTTTTGACAGAAATTTGAAAATTTAAATATCACATTTTACACAGTAACAATATTAAAAATACCTCAAAAGCTAATATCCTGCACAAAAATTATAGAAAAAAATACACGAATTAAATCTGATGTATAAAACAATAAAGAAATATTGCCAATACAAAAGATATCAATTTATAAATTATTAAATCTTGCACTATTATTATTGTTATTTTCTTATTTTTTGACTACGTTTTATGTAATTATATTGTAATAAACATTTGTGAAAAATTACTTACTTTAATTACATACTTACTTACTCCTGTTACTTAATTATATACTTACTCTTAAATTAATATGTTTACATGAAACTAATATTCTATTATAAAAAAACCCACAAACATTGCCATCCAAAAAATTGTACATTTTGTAAATGATCTATTAAAAATATATATTTTGTGAATATTTATAAATATAGTTAGTTAAACAAAGTGAAAGTTTAAAAAAAAAAATATTATACATTATTATTATTATTATAATGTTCATGATTATCTGTTAATATAATGATACAATAATGAAAAAATTATTTTTAAAAACAACACTCTTATTCTTTTCATAAACAAAACAAAATGCCAACACCTTTTTAAAAATATATTTGTTTCTTTCTAAATAAGATGCTTACTCAAGATCACTATATTAAAATTATTGATAAAAATGAAATATAGCTTGTTATTGGTTTATTGGTTAACTGATTAATTACTTTTTACTACAAATAAACCATTTTTTTTTTTGTACATTTTCTAACTTTCAACTTTATCAAGTATTTCTTTTGTTACAAACTATTTCTACTAACCACAAACTTATGAATTTATATTAAAGATAAATATTAATGTTATTAATATTTATCTTTTACATAAATATTAATATTTATCTTTAAGTATTGTTAAAGAAACCATTACCCGATTAAAAATATTGATTAAATTAACAATTTGTTTTTCAGGCACTGGCCCATATGACGGTCGCAAAGGCAGCGGCAACGAGGCCATGCGAATGTCCGAAATGGAAAAGAACAAGAAGCATTCCTCATCCGTGTCTTCGTACTATCCGCAACCTTATGCCACCACTCATCTGTCCGGCAGGGGCCGGAACGACGATGGCACAGATTCCGGATATCATCAGGTAACAGATCATTTCAGCCGCCTTTCCCTCAAGCTAATTGCTGGCTTTAGTCTTGAAGATAATTCTAGCGAAATCAGATAGCGCCACATAAAGTAGTTCATTCGCTTGCTCATTAATTTGGAGGATTCAGTAAAGATTTTTATTTTGCTTAATGGTTTGTTTTGATAAAGATTATGTTCCATCTGCAATTAGTTTTATTGTTGGGAAATATAAGATCATTATTTCTGCTGAGATTAATTTTTATGTCTTGTACTTTTTATTGATCGGTGGGTCTCATGTTCCATTTATGAACAGAATAAATGGAATATATTGCCTTCGTTGGAGGACATTTAGGATTAATTGTTTTGCAATTGTGTTTGGTGGAAAATCTGGAAAGTCCCACAAGACAATATGAAGGTCATTGCTGGATACTTTTAAATGCTGTCTAAATCACCAACGAGTCTTGACGTTTCTGAAGGTAATGAATACAGGTATACGCCCTCAAGTGATTTAAAAAATAAGCTTTTCTACAAACTTGCTGACAGCCTTGTGTCCAATTATATATACCACTGACACCCGCCAGTGGACAATAAAGGATGGACATATCCTTCCAGAAGGCTTGCTTTATTTCTCTTGCTATTATGTATGGAGGAAAATTTGGAAATTCCCACAGCTCAATTGAATGCCATTGCGGGATACTTATATGCTGTCTAAATCTCAAAGAAGTCTTGAAGTTTCTGGAAATAGTAAATACAAGTATACGCCGATAGCACAGATTCTGCATATCATCAGGTAACAGATAATTTCAGCCGCCTTCCCCTGAATATAATTGCTGCCTTTAGTCTTGGAAGATAATTCTAGCGAAATCAGATAGCGCCACATAAAGTAGTTCATTCGCTTGCTCATTAAATTGGAGGATTTAGTGAAATTTTTTTTATTTTGCTTAATGGCATGTTTTGATAAAGATTATGCTTCATCTCCAATTATGTTTTATTGTTAGGAAATAAAAATTAATTACGGGAAAAATAATGACCTTATATGTGTGGCATACTTTTTATCGATCGGTGAGTCTCGTGTTCCATTTGAGAACAGGCAAACGAAGGGTGTTAAATGGAAGATATTGCCTTCATTGGTTGATTTTTAGGATTAATTGTTTTGCAATAGTGTTTGAAAAATCTGTCACGAAAAATCTGGAAAGTCAAATGGCCAATGAGTCTTGAGGTTATGTAATATGAATGCCATTTCTGGATACTTTTAAAGGCTGTCTAAATTGCCAATGTGTCTTATCCTTTCTGAAGATAACGAATACAGGTATACACCGCCAAGTGATTTAAAAACAGGAACATTTCTGTTAGTTAGCTGAAAACCTCGTGGTCCAATTATATATACCACTGACACCCCATCAGTGGACAATAAAGGATGGACATAGCCTTCCATGAGGCTTGCTTTAGTTGTGTTCGTTTATGTATGGAGAAAATTTCCAAATTCCCACAGCCCATTGAGAATGCTATTGCTGGACACTTTTATATGCTGTCTAAGTCGCCAAGGAGTCTTGACGCTTCTGGAAGTAGTAAATACAAGTATATGCCGATGGCACAGATTCTGAATATCATCAGGTAACAAATCATTTCAGCTGCCTGCCCCTGAAGCTAGTATCTGGTTTCAGTCTTGGACGATAATTCTACTGAACTCACATACAGCCACATGAAGTAGTTCATTCAGTTGCTCATTAATTTGGAGGATTTAGTAAAGTTTTTTTTCCTTTACTTAATGGTTTATTTTGATAAAGATTATGTTTCGTCTGCAATTATATTTTATTGTTGGGAGTTATAGGGCCATTATTTTTTCCTGCAATTAATTTTTATGTGGGGTATACTTTTTATTGATCGGGGTCTCATGTTACATTTATGGAAGGGTGGTAAATGGAAGATATTGCCTTCATTGGATGCCTTTTAGGATTAATTGTCTTTCAGTTGTGTTTGGTGGAAAATCTGGAAAAACCCACAGGGTAATATGAATGCCATTGCTGGATACTTTTAAATGTTATTTCAATTACCAACGAGTCGCTCTTTTCTTTGAATGGATCAAATTATGGAGATGTTCACAATAATGATACTTATCAAATTTAAAAAAACTAAAATAAATTTATAATAATTATTTGTATTTTAAATACTGTTTAGTTACTCTATTTAATTAGATAAGATTTTTAAATGAAGTTTTCTTTTATTAATAACGTTTCCATTATGTATATACGAAATACATAATTATCAATAACTTTAAAATAACATTTACGGAACAAAATATGTTTTGAATTTTTTTTTCTTAATATTAGTCTACTACCAATAGCAATCAATCACCATCACTTTTATAAGAAGCAGTTAATGATTTCCGAGAAATGAGCGATACAATGTTTCATGCAATGAGCTATAGAATAAAATTCGGATATGCGTGCAAAGCAATACTCCTTATTTGAGTGGCATTGGAAAGTTGCTTCACATGGAATCCATCTGATAAGGTTTTTAAAAATACAGAAGGGATTAAAAATAAGTTGTAATCGTGCTTGCTCCTACACACTGGCAAGAGCGCCCTCTGTGACGTTCAGGAGAAATGATCAATAGACCTCGAGACTCTCACCCGAGAGGAAGTACAGCGGAACTTGCACGCCTGCTGAGAAAAGTTTAGTTTATAGTCTCACATCCTGAGAGGCAATATATTTAAAGCAATACTGCGTAATAGTTGGCCCATAGACTCTCACCCGCAGAGAAAGCATATTTCGCGTAACCGAGTAAAAGGGTTTTCAGCTTAGGAGTGGAATCCTTCCACAAATTTATAATTATCTGTCTTTAAATGTGTTAAATATTGTCTCTCTCTTATTGTTTGTGCGTGTGTAAATAAAGCTGCGAGTTCTCCAAACAGTGCCTCAAGTATATCAACCCAACTACATCCAGTTACAAACTAGTTGCCCAACCTGCACATTACAAAACAAATTTTTTTCTATGTCAATAAATTAAATTAATGAATGACATAAAATTCTTTGGATAGAAACTTTTTGTTCTGCCTAATCTTTTAGTTCACTACTAATACGTAGTGGTCGTGGTTTTAGAAACAAGCCCATCTTTTTTCAATGTAGATGTGTGCACAAAATCATTAAGTCAAAGTAACGAACAACATAAACTTCTTTCCACTCTTTTTTCGCTAAGCCTTTTGGTGACATGTTTC
The DNA here is from genome assembly GCA_021605095.1 of Caerostris extrusa. Taxonomy (NCBI): domain Eukaryota; kingdom Metazoa; phylum Arthropoda; class Arachnida; order Araneae; family Araneidae; genus Caerostris; species Caerostris extrusa. The sequence continues at coordinate 36,303 of BPLR01000883.1, read as the reverse complement.
ACGAGCCTTCCAGTAAAACTTCGGTTTCCACTTGATAAAAATAGTTTTCGGAACAAACTTTTCCTTAAACCGCTTGAAGAAAAGGTTTGTTAACAGCTTTAACGGCCTACCTGAAACCTACCGAAGTCAAGCCGTCATCGGAACAAACTCTAATTGCTTCCAAGAACGAAGCAATTAAATGCTGTTAAATCGAAGCAACAACCGAGGAACTGGGAGCCTGCATTCCGCAAAGATACCGATGCGAGTAAATCGATAAAATGCCTTCCATCGATTTTCCTCGCGATTCATTGCTATCGTCTTCGCGTAAATGGTGGCTCGTAAATTGTCCGCTTCTCCATCGATTATTTTTTCCCACCCATTTCGGGGATCAACAGAATCAATTGCACGAACGTAAGTGGGAGAAATGCTTCAGAGGAGAGAGATTCTTGTACACTTGGCTTCATCGCCACTCGTAACCGTATCCGACAAACAATTGCAGTAATTATTTTCAAATTCATTCGCTAGCTCAGTTAGGATTGTTTTACACCATTTGTTGATTTTGAGGTCAATTGAAGCCATCAATTGTCCTGTCCAGGACAGCTGGAATTGATTTCGCGTTGAGTTTCGGTCCCCAAAGACCGGGTTTAAATTCTTCTCATATATTAATTCGTCCTAGGTCTCCATTTGCATAACATCTTTAATTTCGAAATGGTCCTTGGAGAATAATATTTTATAAAGTTTCTGAAAGAAAACGGTTTGGATGCGCTAATTAATTTTGAAATGTGATTTTTCATTGCGAATTTATTCTCTTGATGTGTATGTAATCAAAAACAATATGATGATTTCCTTTTTTGTATGGTAAAATAGTGTATTTAGCAAATCACTTTTATTGTTGTTCTAGCAGATGGAAGATCAATTAAAGGTTAAAACTTTGAAGATAATAGTATCTTCAAAGTTTTTATACATTATTACAAGATTTTAACTCACTATCAGATACGACCTGGCGTAGGCCAACTTCATTGAAAGATTATTTCAAAATGTAATTTTCATTGTGAATTTAAATTATTGATATTTCAAACAATCAAAAAGTCAAATCAATATCAAAATCATTCACAATATCAGGATAATGCATTTAATGTTAAAATAATGCATTTAAGAAATCACTTTCAGGCTAGTTCTAGTAGATGGCCTCTAGTAGTAGTAGGCTATAGTAGATGGCCTCCAAATTTCTGGCTATATATGTATTATTACAACATATTAACTCACGATCAGATATGAGGGTAGGCCAACTTGGCTTCTTCGACATTCATAACCGTATCCGACAAACAATTGCAGTAATTATTTTCAAATTCATTCGCTAGCACAGTTAGGATTGTTTTACACCATTTGTTGATTTTGAGGTCAATTGAAGCCATCAATTGTTCTGTCCAGGACAGCTGGAATTGATTTCGCGTTGAGTTTCAGTCCCCAAAGACCGGGTTTAAATTCTTCTCATATATTAAATTCGTCCAAGGTCTCCATTTGCATAACATCTTTAATTTCAGAATGATCCTTGGGGAATAATATTTTATAAAGTTTGTGAAAGAAAATAGTTTGGATGTGCTGATTAATTCCGAAAAGTGATTTTTCATTGTTACTTTATACACATAATGTATTGAATATGTAAGTAATCAAAAACATTAAGATGATTTTCTTTTCGTTTGTTAAAATAACGTATTTAACAAATCACTTCTATTGTTGTTCTAGTAAATGGCAGAATACATGAAAAGCTTTTCTTCAAATTTCTGGCATTTAATGCTAGATATTTGTTATTAAAAGCTTTTTTTTTAGGCCAACATCATTGAAAGGTTATTCCAAAATGGGATTTTTTCATTGTGAATTTAATTCTTAATGAGTTTAAATGTGTATGTAATCAAACACAATATGTGGATTTTCTTCTCGTTTCTCACTTTTTTGTTGTTCTAGTAGATGGAAGATCAATTAAAAATAGTATCTTCAAAGTTTTGACAAATCACTTTTTTTGTTGTTCACTAGCAAAATACTGGGAATTTAAATTCTTGTGCAGATAATCAAAAATAATAAGACAAACAACTTTACTAAACTTTTAGTAGTTTTAGTAGATGACAGTATACATAAAAAAAAAGTTATCTTCATATTTTTGGCCTTAAAAGCTTTTATAATCCATAAATAACATTAAACTCAAAAAATCTAATTTTTCATTGTGTATTTAAATTCTCTATATTTCAAACGTGGTAATCAAAAACAATATCAGGATTTTCTTTTCGTTTGTTAAAATAATGCATTTAAGAAATCACTTTTAGGATAGTTCTAGTAGATGGCAGAATACTTAAAAGGGTTTTCTTCAAATTTCTGGCTATATATGTATTATTACAAGATTTTAACACACCAGCAGATATGACCCAGGGTGGGCCAAATTGGCCTCAACGCCACTCGTAACCGTATCCGACAAACAATTGCAGTAATTATTTTCAAATTCATTTGCTAGCACAGTTAGGATTGTTTTACATCATTCGTTGATTTTGAGGTCAATTGAAGCCATCAATTGTCCTGTCCAGGACAGCTGGAATTGATTTCGCGTTGAGTTCCGGTCTCCAAAGACCGGGTTTAAATTCTTCTCATGTGTTAAGATTTCCATTTGCATAACATCTTTAATTTCGGAATGGTCCTCTGAAAATAATATTTTATAAAGTTTCTAGAAGAATGGTTTGGATGTGCTAATTAATTCCGAAATGTGATTTTTCATTGTTAATTTATACACTTGATCTGTAGGTAATGTGTAGTAACATGACGATCTTCTTTTCGTTTCGTTGTTATGTATTATTACTAGCTTTTAACTCACTAGCAGATATGATCTGGTGTAGGCCAACTTCATTGAAAGTTTATTCCAAAATGGGATTTTTCACTGGGAATTTAAATTTTTTGATTATTTAAATGTGTCGGGAATCAAAAACAATATGAAGATTTTCTTTTCGTTTGTTAAAATAATACATTTAAGAAATCACTTTTTAAACAGTCTGCCATCTAGTAGAACTACCCTAAAAGTGATTTGTTGAATACATTATTTTAACAAACGAAAAGAAAATAATCTTATTGTTTTTGATTACCTACACAATTAAGTCTTCGAGAATTTAAATTTGCAATGGTAAAATCAGATTTTAGAATAAACTTTCAAGAAGTTGGCCTAAGCCGAGTCATCTGCTATGGAGTTAAAAGTTTCTAATAGTACATAAGTAGCATTAAAGGCCAAAAATTTGAAGAAAATCTTTCTAAGTAGTTCGCCATCTACTAGAAGTATCTCATTAGCAGATATGGCCCGGATTAACCCAACTTCTTTGAAATATTGTATTTAAAATAAGTGTATTAAATTTTCAAAAAAAAAGTGAAAATATATTTAGAGAAAATATGTTCCACATTATGTAAATTACATTATCAAAGGCGATTGAAAGCCTAATATATTTATTTACTAATCAAACTTCGTGACATTTTTATATCAACAGTGATCATTTTTTTTTTAAACAGAAACAAAATTTAAATATAAAATATATCTAAACAAAATAAATAATTTTTATATAAAATTATATCAAACTATAAAATTTAACGAAAATACATAAAATTCTATCAAACCATAAATAAATTATTTGATTTTATATGCAGATTGCTTTATATTACTGCATAACACAAAAATCAATATTGTTAAAAATTTAGACTTTAAATAAAATTTAATCAAAAGCAAATTATCTGTAAAATAGCAATTTAATTTTTCTAACTAAAAATACCAAACTTCGTGCCTTTTTTATATCAATAGTGAGCAATTTTAAAACAGAAATAAAAAATATGAGATTTAAAGAAAATAAAGAATTTGTAGACAGAAATCTATCAAACCATAATTGAGTTATTTGATTTTCGACGTAAATTGATTTATATTAATTAACAACATAAAACACAATATTATTTCAAATTGCTAGACATTAAATAAATTTTAATCAAAAGCAAAATATCCTTAAAATAGCAATTTAATTTTCTAGTTAAACAAAATAAACTTTCTGTTATTTATATCTAAGTGATCAAAGTCATTAGAAAAATTGACACCCACAAATATTTAACCTACTTTTCATGGAGGAAAAATAGAAATTATAATGAATAAAAAGATTTCAGAATGTAGAAAAAGAAATACTAAACCCATAAAACAAGGATGCATTTACCAAATTTTGAAAAAATTTAATTTCAAAATAACTTCGAAAACAACTAAAAACTATTTTCAGTATCATTCATTGAAAATTGTACGACTGATTCATTAATTAATTAAAATTAAGCATTAAAAAGGTTATAAAATACTAATTATGAATTACAAATAGACATAAGAGCACGTAAAAAGCTATGACGTCATTTGCCATTTATAATTTTTTTTTTTGCTGACTTTCCTGATATAAATAATAATAATTAAGTAAGTTTTAACAATAAAGACATACGAATCTTTTGCTTTATATAGTAACATTAAATTAAAAACATAAATTCAACTGAAGTATTTTGGATAAAGTAAAAGCATTTTTATATTAGTTTCAGGTGTTTTTCTTGTGGAGTTTCAATGTTTTTATTGGGAAATATTCTATTTAAAAACTTTCTTCACAATTTATATATGGAAACTAATTAAATTATCAAAAGGTCTTTACTTAATTAATTGTATTTGATAATAGTATACGCATAATGCTATAAAATGACAGGTTTACTTAAAAATAAAATATAAAAATAATACAAAAAAAAAAATAAAAAGTTTAAAAAAACGAGTTTAAAATAAAATCAAACAATAAGTTCAAAAATATGAGATTTTGAATCTTTGCTGCCCACATAACTATTGTAACCGTCACACATAAAACCCCTTATAAAAACGACGAAATTATGATTTTTACTACAGTAGTCTAAGTAAATCCTTTATTTTAATTTAAAAATACTCCAATTATTGATAGAGATTCTAGTTATTAAAATTTTGCTGTCCACAGAGCTATTGTAATCGTCACACATAAAAAGCTCCATAAAAATGATTTATTATTATGGTTACTATTATGATTATTATTTTATTATTATTGAAATTATGATTTTTTATTTTAATAAAAATAATATAAAATTTTTTTGTAAACTACAGAATAACTAATTAAATCTTTCATTTTAATAGAAAAATACTCCATTTATTAATAAAGATTCTAATTATTGAAACCTTGTGGTCCACAGAACTATTGTAATCGTCACACATAAAATCTTCAAAAAAAAAAAAAAAAAAGAAATTATATTATTTTCATTAAAAAAATTATTTGATTTTTATTTTGAAGTATAGAAATCTAAGCAAATATTTCATTTTAATTTAAAAATACTGCAATGATTAATAAAGATTCTTTTTGTTATTTTATTTGATAAACTTCAAATTTTGCCACATTATGAAAAATTGAATTTGATGCGTAAAGAAACAAATTATATTACAATACAAAATGAAACCCTGTTTATTTATTATACCATATGCTTATAATAAAAATTAACCTATTTATTGATGTCTTGACAGATATGTAACATTTATTAGCTATTATCACATGGTATCCATCATAAGTATGTGTCATAAATAACCATGGTGCAATGACCGGTATATATGGTTGCATCTTTACGCAAGGATTATATTGTCTGATAACGATTTAGTTCATTCTCTTTCATCAAAATGATGAATAACAGAACTATAATATTTTCTTTGTTATAATCAAACAAATACTGCTATGTGTTGGTACTCCATTAATAGGTGTTTAATGATTCATTACTAGAACATGCTCATTATTTTTGTATTAATAGGTGTATAATGCTTTATTAATAGAATCATGATTATTATTTCACATTAATAGGTGTTTAATGCTTCATTAATAGGATCATTATTATTTCACATTAAGTGTTTAATTATTCATTAATAGGTTATGATTATTATTTCACATTAATGGGCTTTTAATGCTTCATTAATAGGCCCACGAGTATTATTTTACATTAATAGGTGTTTAATGCTTCATTAATAGATAATGATTATTATTTCACATTAATAGGTGTTTAATGCTTCATTAATAGATAATCATTATTATTTCACATTAAGGTGTTTAATTATTCATTAAAAGGTTATGATTATTATTTCACATTAATGGGCTTTTAATGCTTCATTAATAGGCCCATCAATATTATTTTACATTAATAGGTGTTTAATGCTTCTTAATCGGTAATGATTATTATTTCACATTAATGGGCGTTTAATGCTTCATTAATAGGATCATTATTATTTCACATTAAGTGTTTAATTATTCATTAGTAGATTATGATTATTATTTTACATTAATAGGTGTTTAATGCTTCATTAATAGATAATGATTATTATTTCACATTAATAGGTGTTTAATGCTTCATTAATTGGTTCTGATTATTATTTCTCATTAACAGTATGATGATTATTATTTTACGTTAATAGTTGCTTAATACTTCATTAATAGTATGATGATTATTATTTCCCATTAATAGGTGCTGATTATTATTTTACATTAATAGTTGTTTACCATAATAGCCATGTATTATTTCATGTTAATATTATGATGATTTATTATTTTACATTAATAGACGTTTAATACTTCATTAATAGATCATGATTATTTCACATCAATAGGCATTTAATGCTTCATTAATAGATTAGAATCGTTAAATTCTTTCATTAACAATGAATAATCATTAAATTTCTTCATTAAGAATTTTTTGAATAAGGAGAATTCACTCGTTAATAAATAAATCATACAATTAAAATGATTTCGAATTAATTACAAAAAAGCAATGGTAATTTAACATTCTTCATTTGTTGGTGGGAAATGTACCAAATTATGATGCACGTTTAAACATTATTATTATTGTAATTGTAGAAAAATTAGATGACTATTTGGAAATAGTTTTAATAATATATGCATCGAGTTTAAAAATTAAACCTACTTCATGACAAAGCGCATCCATATGATTAATGTTATGTCAAATTTACTGAAAATAGGAGAAATGTTAAAAAATATTCTACACCACATCTTGTTGTTGACTAATCCTCAGTATCTGGCATTTTGGTCGGACACTCCATGAGTAGTCTACACATGTACGGAAGGAAGGTTGGGGGGAGGTGGCAGTTTCTGTTCTGATCAAACAATAGTGGGTAGAATCCTGACTTGATCGTATCGCTGAAGAAGGAGGGCAGTGCCTTCAGGGAGGAATTTAGGAATTTAGGGAACTGCTCGGTATTGAATTTCAGCCATAATGGTCACCAGAGGAGCACGTTGCCATTGAATCACTAGTACGGTCTATATTTACTGATTTTTTTCTTAGTATTTCTATAAAATGGTATATGGTAAATTAGTACATGTTTTTTTATATATCTGAAAATATATTATATTTAAGGAAAACAAAATATATTTAAAAAAAAAAATGTCTCTTGGATGGCATTATTACTCAATGAAAACGAAATCTAAATTATTTAAAAAAATCGATGAAGAAGGAGGGCAATGCCTTCAGAGAGGACTTTTAGGGGTAATTACACCGCATTTGTGTATCGTATGGGAGAAACCCGGAACTATCGAAATAGGAATTCCGAATAACGAGGATAGAGACTGAACATTCCAAACGCCATCGAATCTCCTCTTTTTTTGAGACAGTGTTTACAACAAGTCACCAACCGCATTTGTGTATCGTATGGGAGAAACCCGGAACTATTGAAATAGGAATTCCGAATAACGCGGATAGAGACTGAACATTCCAAACGCCATCGAATCTCCTCTTTTTTTTGAGACAGTGTTTACAACAAGTCACCAACCGCATTTGTGTATCGTATGGGAGAAACCCGGAACTATTGAAATAGGAATTCCGAATAACGAGGATAGAGACTGAACAATCCAAACGCCATCGAATCTCCTCTTTTTTTTTTTAGACAGTGTTTACGACAAGTCACCAACCGCATTTGTGTATCGTATGGGAGAAACCGGAACTATCGAAATAGGAATTCCGAATAACGAGGATGGAGACTGAACATTCCAAACGCCATCGAATCTCCTCTTTTTTTTTGAGACAGTGTTTACAACAAGTCACCAACCGCATTTGTGTATCGTACGGAAGAAACCCGGAACTATCGAAATAGGAATTCCGAATAACGAGGATAGAGACTGAACATTCACAAACGCCATCGAATCTCCTCTTTTTTTTGAGACAGTGTTTACAACAAGTCACCAACCCCATTTTGTGTATCGTATGGGAGAAACCCGGAACTATCGAAATAGGAATTCAGAATAACGAGGATAGAGACTGAACATTCCAAACGCCATCGAATCTCCTCTTTTTTTTGAGACAGTGTTTACAACAAGTCACCAGCGGATTGGAGCTCAGCCTAATGCGAAGCCCATTACCACTAAACCGCGAGTCGGACACCGCTATATCTTGAATGTATTATGGTTTGTAATAATATATATATATATATATATATATGTATATTTAATATCACCAATTTTCAAAAATATACCAAAAAAAGGCCGGTGTTGTCTTGTAACTAGATAGTTGGACCTCATATGAGCATTTCAAAGCCTGTACTCTATAAAGGTGCTACGTTAAGGTCTAGGAAAAAAAAAAATGCGTGAACCCCAGTATTATAATTTGGTTTGTTTGGTTTGTCGCTCTATGGTCGTATCGTGCACACTTTGAGCTAATTGGAATCAGAACCTACAGTTTAACGTGGATTATGAACCACTAACGAATAGCCATGCCAACGCCAGGATTCGAACCTAAATCTTATGGTACTAAAGGCCAGAGCGCTTCTATCAGGCGCCCAGCATTACTGGGGGCTGTTCGTTCAAAATTATGGTTTCAAACTGTGGGTACAGCGGAACAGATCCACAGTTGTGTACCTGGATAATGCTGATTCTATTATGCATCTATAATTCTTGTGACATATAACACACATCAATATATGCGGCATTGAAAAATAACATTGCATATAAATGAATTGTACATTTAAAAATAGCTAAGAAATATTTATTGTTTTTAAATACAAAAATAATTAATTAAATAGGACAGAAATTTTTGTGTAAAATTTAAGCAATCTGTATAGAATTGTTTGTAGTTTCATTGATGTAAAATGAAAAACGATCTTCTTTATAAGCGAGGAATCTTTATATATTTTTTTTATAATTTTTAACGAAAGAATATTATTTATTATGTTTATCATAAATAATACTTTTATATTATATAGCTTGCATTTGTTTTATTTGTACCTCATATCTCAGAAGAATTTCTTTATTGAAATGCTTATGGAAACATTATTATTTTTCATAGATAGACATATAATGAAACTATGAATTATAAAAAAAAATAAAGTTTGCAAATAGATAAAATATTGTGACCAGACAGGAAGATGAGGGAATAAGATTTTCGTATAATTCGACTGTTTATTAGAAAAAATGGAAGTAACAGATGAAATGTTTGTCAGATATCTTACTAAAAACTTATATAACTTTGGAAATGAGTCAACATTGGAGATATATTAATGCAGAATTTGTTTATTTCTCTGTCTGCATACATTTTTAATAACCTGGGATTCGTAAACTTTCTTTATTAATACTGGATACTTTTTTTATGAATAATAATAAAGAATGTTTATCTGATGCTTTGCATATCCTCAAATGTCTTTATAACTTTACACGGGTAGAACAATAAATAAATTACGTGATTCTATTTCTCTGCGTGGATTTTCAAAGTTATTTATGATCTATGATAATTTAAGAAATACATAATATAAATGTATCTTTTGAATTAGAATTGTATTTATTTTTAATAATATTGTACATTGCAAATCGTAGAAGGATTTAATAAAAGTTTTATTTATTACATAAATTTTTTTATTTATTCCAAAGCACTCTAATGAATAAAAAAGATTTCTATGACAGAGATGTAAAAGTAAGCAGTATTTGAAAAAAGGAATTAATAAATTTAATACAAATAGCTTGAACACGAAGAAAAGTCAAATGTAAATTTTAAATTTAAGAAAACAAAAAATTTCGAAATTAGCATATTCGTTAAATAATAGTTTTTATGCATCATCTACTTCTGTCTGAATATAAGTAACTACCAATAATATATGAACTGCTCGTAATTGATTACAATAAATTACAAATTTTTTTTTACTTATATTTTTAATGTACTTATTAATTATTAGTTAAAAATGCAATGAATTTTAATATTGTGTTGTTCTAGTTAGAACATAAATCTTCATATTGTCTTTATTTTCAGTTGAATTGTGTTTTGACTGTATTACGAAAAAATTTCATATTATGATGAAAAGTCAAAGATTTGCCATAAGTACTACAATCAGTGCTTTCAGAGCAGTTGCAGTTAAAGTATATCCGTGTATTTTATTCATGATACTGTAATTGCAATATTTATCATATAAAGTAACTGAATGTGGTTTGTTGTTTATGTACAATTAGCCTACGTGTGGAAGCCTGCATCAAGAAGAAATTAGCCCGCTTGTGAGCGCAAGACCTTTAAATCCGTTAGCAACGTTAGCAGTCAATGCAATTTGAGATTTTTCAGCATTTGTAAAAGTCTCGCATAGACAATCAAGCTGGTTGCGGGAAGTTCCCCAATTTTTATCGAATACAACATGCAAATGCTAAGAATTTACCCTTAAATGTTTACCAATAAGGCAATGTCTTTCCTTAATCGTTTGTTAATGGGTTGTTCGATGCATACATAAGCAGAGGGGAAGAAGCATTAAGCGTAAGCAGAAAACTCGATACATAAGAATCAGCTTATGTATATGTATAGACTGATATATGCGTAAGAAGATCAATATATGCATTTTCTTCTGTGCTGTTGATAGAGTACATATATTACGATGTGGAGCTAAATAACGAAAAGAATGTGTTTGCATTGTTGGAATTACAGAAATGTTACTGATAGTTTTTCTCTATTTAAAATATAAATATAATAACAATATAATGTATAGATATATAAAGGATGATTATAATTAAAGTCCAACTTTCAAAATGTTGTAAAAAAAAAAGAACCACTGGCCACAATGTGTTTAAACTTGAACTGAAGATATTTGAAGACGGGGGGAAACGGGCATGGCATAAAAAAAAAAATCCAAAAAGTTCCGCCGCTTTTTCCCATCCAATTTGGCATGACATGGTGGATGGGCTTTCCATTAACAGTGTCACAACTATTGAATGACTTGAAAGTCATTTTCCGTCAAAAAAAAAAAAAAAAAAAAAAAAAAACTACCACGCACATTGAACACTACAGTTGGTTTAATGTGCAACTCATGTCAAATACGTTGTCCTTTCCATTCAAATATCCCTGGCAACCGAATTCCTTTCTTTATGCCGCTTACAACGCCATCTATTAATATACTTTGAACCTTATTTTTGATGCCGACCGTTTCCCCCTTATTCAAGTATCTTCAGTTCAAATTTGAACTCATTGTGACGAGTGGTTCTTTTTTGACAGCATTTTGAAAGTGGGTCTTTAATTATAATCACCCTGTGTGGTATGTATAAGTATCTTTATAATATCTTGTTTCTTATCTTCCAACTTTATTTACAAAAAATATTTTCAACTTCTGAACAACTTCAGTAAATACAGCTAAATTTATGCTACAAGTGTATAATTCAGCTAATAAAAATAATGTTATTTTGTCTTCTAAGAATGCCTGCAAAGGCAGCTCTTACATTTTTTAAAGCTAAAAATTAATGCTTTGTTATCTCAATGAATAAAATATTACATGTTTCCTCAATTGAGAAAAATGTAGCATTGCTAAATGGTTTTACTTATTTATAACTATATTTAATACTGCTGGAGAGAACTACTTTTTAAAAATTTTTATGCAGGCATGGAAATCTTCAGGGTGTTGTAAAATAAAAATAATCTTCTTTTTTATGTATTTCGAGAATAAAATATTGCTGCAGTAAACTAGTTATAAAGCAATTTAAAAAAAAAAATATTTCTTCATAATTGTGAATTATGAAAGCAGAAAGTAGTATTTCAAAATAATTTGGAAAAGTTTTGCGAAGTATTCAAAGGTGAATAGAAATTTCAAGAAATAATTTGTACTTTCAATGTATTATTACATAAAATGAAATCATTAAGAATTCGTTTCTTTAAAATGAAATTGCAGTAGCAAGAAATAATTATTCTAATAAAACTCAACTTAAAAAGAATAAACAAGTTTTCAAAATTGTTAAAGAAAAACTTATGAATATAATTTTTTTAGAACAAGGTTTCTAAGAAGATTAAAAAAAAAAAAAAAAAAATGTGAAAGAAATTGAGAAAATTATAAATGCATGAAAAAAAGTTGAAAAAATATCATAAGTTGTTCAAAACAGAATTATTTTCTGATAATTTTCTTATATCAGTCATTTTAATGCCATTATAAAAAGTGATATAGCGATTTTTTTCAGCAGAATCTATTGAATTGTAAGATTTCTTTTATTGTCAATAGTGGAATCGTATTCAAGGAGTGATCAAATTCAAATCGATTCACGGATTAATAAAATGAATGAATCAAGAAATGATTGAATTCTAAAAAAGACAGTGTAGTGTGTAGGTTGGACAATTAGATGTTAGCTGGTTGTGGTTAGGTTCAAATACTTGAGGCTCACGTTGGAAAACTCGAAGATTTATTTGCACATTCACAAACACCACATACATACAATTAGAGACAGAGAATATTTAACAAATTTAAAGACAGATAATTATAGATTCGTAGACGGACTCAATTTCTAAGCCAAAAACCAGATTCTCGGATACGCGCAGGGTGCTTGAAATATACTTCTTCTCTGGATCTGTAGGCCAAATAATGCTTAGGGTAATATAAATATATTTCCTCCCGGGATGAGGAACTACAAACTAAACGTTTCTCAGCTGGGACACAGGTTTCACTTCCTCTCGGGTGAGAGTCTCGAGGCCGATTAACCATCTCTCTCCTTTTACTTGCCAGTCTATAGGAGGAAGCATGTTTATATCTGGAAATTTTGTGATATTTCAATTGAAACATAATTACATATTTGATACATTTGTGTATCTCTTTTAGTACTTTCATTTTCATACTTTTTTTTTTTCAAATACCAAACACTTTGATCTAAGGTCATTTTACATTAAATCGGCAGTGATGCAGCAAATTCGCAGTAATTCAATGTGCACCGCGGAAAACGTGCTACACTGTACAACCATTCTGCTATCACAATTAGGTACATGCATCTTCTAGAATGCACCTCCTCTCCACCCCTCTCTTATCTGAGAGGTTCATATCATTTTTCCCTCCTCTTCAACAACAAAGCATTGACATGGAAACGTATGCCGCATTTACACCAAGAGTTGAATAGCAATACCAATCACCACTCAATGCTTTGATGGGTGGGAGTGTGGCGTTATGGATATGTAATAGACACAAGTTTTCATTTTGGCATTGCTTATCTGACCTGATAACACAAAAAAAAAGCGAATTACATCGAGTTAAAAACAATTCAGCACAGCAATGTACACTCAAGAGCAAAAACATTATGACCACCTGTCAATAACGAGTTGACCCAACTTTGGCGCGCAACACGGCTTCAACCCGCCTTGGCATGGATTAATACCACCACTTAATACCAGTTAAATACCACTTCCACCCGATCACGTGCCTTCCACGTCATCCAGGCGAGTTCATTGCAAAATGTAGGGGTGGTCATAATGTTTTGGCTCTTGAGTGTATTTATAGTGTGTGCATTTTATGTATATTACTTTCTAATGAATTAAAATTATTGAAAAATTGTGAAATAAATAAACATGAGAAAGTATGTATAAATTGGTATGTATATTATTTGAGTTTTTCTGATATTATTTGTGTTAGTTGCAGGAGGAACCCTTATACGCAACAGTCAAAAGAACACCTAGACCTCCCCGATCAGATGGACACATATACCATTGCCCAGGTAAGCATTGGTTTACTAAAAAAAAAAACTATTATTTTACTAATTATTAACAGATATATTTTAATAATAGAGAGTTTTTGCATACCGTATTTTGGATGTCCGTTAGCTTTTCTCCCCTAGTGCGCATGCTCATAGGAAATTGCGCATACGTATCTGTAATAATGTTTCCTATGAGCATGCGTGCTATTGAGAAAAAGTTAACGGACGTCAAAATACGGTATGCAAAACTCTCTAAATAACTTAAGCAACTCGAATGCATCAGGAAATTTTTATTATGGCGTGTATTCTTCTGCTCTATTATTATTACATATGTATGACTTGAATTTATACAATTTAAAAACTATAATTAATAGTAAATGAGAGTCAAAGAGAAAGCTTGTTTAATCTCATGTGGTGGGGAAGGCTGATGGCAACCATTGAATATTAGGTATACGCCTATTACTTCCTTTTTACTGGTATTTTTCTGAAATTACTAATATATTTTCCATCCTGAACTAATATGCTAAATGTTCTGAGGGTATACGAAACCTAGGTTTGGAATCGTTGTCCTATAATAATATGCAGGGGAGGGAAGCATTACGTTCAAACATATAAAGCTGAAAAGTTTTACATTTTCAGGTCATATTTCAGATTACTCAGAAAGTTGACAATTAATAAACTTTAATTTCCACTAGATTAACAGTAAGACTTATAATAACATGTCCCCTATAAAAGTATTTTTTTAATATATGGGTTATTATAGGGTTATATATTTTATAGGGGGTTATGTTGTTATAATATTTGCTTTTATAGGGAATATGTCGTTAAATATATATATATATTTAAATATATGACAACATATATATCCTATAATATTCAGTTGTTAGGGCCTGAAAGGCCGAGTGGCTAGCGTTCTGGCCCTCGGTACCACAGGTTTCGGGTTCAAACCCCTGCTGTACCATGGACGTTTGTAGTTGTTTGGAATCCACTTTAAACCGTAGGTCCCGGTCTATTATGATCATAGATCGTTGCGGAGGTATGTTACTCTCGTCCGTAATATATCTTCAAGCTACGCATGCCCCGTGGGTATGCTAAATGAGTAACAGCGGTGCAGAATTTGCTGATGGCATAAAGAATAACTGCTTCTGTATTGCCAGCTGCACAATAGAACAACAATACTTTTATAGAGGATATGTTATTATAATGTATACTTATTTATGCATATGATATATTTCTTTATATCCTTATCAAATATAGCCTACAAAATTGAGTTGTTGCGTTATTAAGAAACACAGGCCTTTTTTTTCATCAGTTTTATTTAATGATTGAAATATAACCCGCCAATAATTTTTCATTTCAGTATTTGATATGTGACATTATAGGTCATATATATTTATACAAAGTTTATGATTAGACATCATTATTTTATCTGATAAGTAAATTCTGCACGAGATATTCTTCCACCTTTTCGCACATAACATAAATTTTTGTTAAGTTAGTTATCAATTTTCTACTCCAAGTATAATTTATTTCAACCTGAAAATACTTTGATATTTAACGAAATTTTTAGCCTTATTTATGCGTGTCATGAAACGTGGCTTAATCAAACCTGAATTTATTAAAGTGAAAGTTATAAACTTCACGCAAAATTAGTATTCATGCATGATGAAAACATGCGAACCATAATGAAGTACATTATTAAACAAATTATGTCATATTTAGTATCCTATTTTAAGCTAATTTAAAGCCTTGATACTTGTAATATAGTAAAATTTGGCGAATATTATGGTAATTATAAATTCAAAAGTCAAAAATATGTATTATTTGTTATACTTAAAAACTGGAATTTTTGTGAGTTTTTAAAAACCATAAAATATTAATAGCCAACACAAAGGAATAATTGAGAGTTCTGTTAAAATTACTTATGAATAATAAATTTAAAAAAAAAATAAATCTGAATTCTGCAAAAAAAAGCTGTGTCTAAAAAAAATATGATTAAGTTAGTTTTTAAGTATTAAAATGGAATATATTAATCTTATTTTTCCATGCAAAACTGATAGTTAAACTAGTTAAAATTCGTAAAAAAAGTGAGTTTTTTTTTTTTCTATGTCAGGAAATTTAACTTAAATCATTTTACTTACACTAGACTAATTAGACAGTTAGGCTAATTTAACCGAACCACTAATAAACTTATATGCCACCACAAGGATTCGAACCTGAAGCATGTGGTACCAAATGCCATATCGCTAGCCAATTGTCCATCAAGCCTGCAATAATATGCAGGGGCAAAAGCATTCTGTACAAACTTATAAAGATAAAAAAAAGATTTATAATTTCACTTTATATTTGAGATATCTCAGAAAGATAGCAACTAATTAACGTTAAATTCCTCTAGATTAAGAGTAAGATTTTAATAGACGATGTGTTATTATAATATATACATATTTATGGATATGACAACAAATATATCACGGGCCTGAATGGCCGAGTGTTTTAGAGGTCTGACACTTGATGCTACAGATTTCTGGTTCGAGTCCCTGCTGTGACTTGGATGTTTGCACTGGTTCGGAATCCACTTTAATCCGTAGGCCCGTTAATATTCATCCGGTCTCATATGACTGTAAGAACGTCAAGGAGCCAAAGCAGACTTCTACCTACGGGTGTTCCATCACATCAGAAGCTGCCCCCCTTTCCTTTCAACCATGAGTCCATACGAGATCGGGGACTTGGTCTAGATTTCTACCAAGTGGAATAAGTCACAACACCACATATATATCCTATTATATTCAGTTGTGGCATTATTAAGAAACAATGTTCTTTAACAAAGACAATGTATGTATATATTCAGCAATTTTTATCTTACGATTGAAACAAAACCGTCCAATCATTCATCGTCTTAGTATTTGATATAGGATATTAATGATAATATATATTTAATACAAAGTTTTTGATTGGACATTATGCAATCTAATAAGGAAATTCTGCACGAGATATTCTTCCACCGTTCCGCACATAACATAACAAAAATTTAAGTTAGTTAGCAATTTTCTACTTCAAGTATAAGCTATTTCATCCTGAAATTACTCTGATATTTAACGAAATTTTCATCCGTATTTATGCACGTCATGAAATGTGGCTTAATCAAACCAAAATTTATTAAAGTGAAAGTTATAAACTTCGCATAAAGTTAGTATCCATGCATGATGAAAATTTTCGAACCAAAATGAAGTACATTATTAAACAAATTACGTCATATTTAGTATACTATTTTAAGCTAATTTAAAGCTTTGATGCTAGTAATAGAGTAAAATTTGGCTAACATTACGGTAATTATAAATTTCAAATGTCAAAAAAATATTTATTTTTTGTTGTACTTACAAAACTGGATTTTTCTAGATTTTTAAAACCATAAAACGGTAATAGTGAACACAATGGAATAATTGCAAATTCAATTAAAATTACTTATGTATAATAAATAAAAAATGAGAATTCTTTAAAGGAAAAGCGATTATGAATTCTGCAAAAAAAAAAAAAAAAAAAAAACTTTCTACCGTGTCTTAAAAATATGAATTAAACTAGTTTTTAAACAGTAAACTTAAATATATCGTTCTGATGCTCGGTTCGAGACTAGGCGGTGCCACGGATTTTTGTAGAAGATTAGTCTTTAAACCGGAGGTCCCTGTCTAATATGACCATTGGGTATTGTCCTGACAGCCCTAATCCTTAAAAAGAAAATCATCTCCTGACTCGAAATCTTCTAGTAGACAGACAGCCTTTGCCCACCATAGGACTTTTGTGCCAATGAAGAAGAATATATTAATCTTATCATTACATATCAAAATCATAGTTAAAAGTCGTAAAATAATTTTTTTTATATATCAGGCAATTTATCTTACCTCATTTAGCAAATTAAGCTTTGAAAAAGAGTTCACCACAGACTTGGTGGATTCCCACCTTCGTCTCCTTTTCCACGAGTCAAATGGAATTTGGCTGGCTCCTCCCTGGCATAGCCACATTTTGGTTGCACTTAACTTATCGGGTTACAAGCACGTCTTCTTTTATTTAGTAGCTTATGACCATTTGTTAACAAATGATGATGAATCTAATCATGGAAGAGATTATTGTATAGTATGTTTGGTACAGGACTGTAAGAGCTCGAATACCCGAGCTATATCGCTCCATACTAGGATTCCCGCTATAGTGTCTTTAGGATTCTGTATGGATACGATTTACATCCATAGATCACCTTTATTATTGAAGACCATGTTACTTTTGATGTAAAATTTTTATGTATCTGGTTATGTTATGATCCAGTATTGTTAGGAAAGCATTTCGAGCTGGGTATATATTGGTATACGATGCCCGGCAACGTGCATCCCAGGTGAGCACTAGGGCTGAGGTTCAATTTGCTGGCAACATTGTTGAAGACACTGTGTGAAAAAGGAGGAGTCTTGATAGCGTTTCTGATGTTCAGCACCCTGCCTCGTGAGTCAGACTACCTATAGGGTTTTCTACTATACAATACGCATATGGGGTAGTTCGCAATAAAAAGTCCACCCGGAGGGCATTGCCCACCTTTTTTAGCGACAGGAAGCCAAATCAGACTTCTACCTACTACCTCCATCAGAACAGAAGCTGTCCTTTTCCCTCCATCCATGAGTAAACTATTCGTGGAATTTCCGTACCATACTGCAGGTACATTAACGACACGCAACATGCATCGCTATACGATTTTGAGTTGTCTATGTATACATTTTCCTTCCTATTTGTAAGTATGAGCTGTGAGTCTATATAATGAGCCCAATTACAGTTTAATTATAAACAAACAACACGCGAAGCCTTCTATACTGACAATTTGGGCAAACAGAGGGCCGATAAAAACCGAATGTATATATATATATATATATGATTTAATTGTATTTCTGTGGCCGATTTCCATTTTCTCGAAATCCACCATAGAATATATTTAACCGCTATTGTTAGAAAAGAATTACCATGAGTACCATCCCAAAAAACCTTAATTAAATTGCGTGACAAACATATATTTCAGACTTACATCCCTTTTGTTGTTAAAAAGGGGCCTAATATAAATAACAGAGAACGTACGAATGAATTCATGACGGCCTCAGATGGGGCGCAATAGTAATAAGAAAAAATATAAGCGTCCCTCAGAACAGTTACTCTCGGGTGATTTATAGGGCATTTACAACTGAATACCCCATGTTAAAAGTTTTCTCTTTAATCTTCTGCGTCTTATTGCTCTGCGCAGAAAACCAGAAAAATTTTTAATGTCTCCCCATAACATTTACGTACGCAATCATCTTTTCCTGGAATTCTTACCTTTTTTTTTTTTTATTTTTCGTTTTGCTCATGTTATGGTAATAAAAACCCTTTTTGCCAAAATATCGAAAAGGTTTGACTAATTAATCTCTCGGTTTGTTTGAGGGTTCTCGAATTAGCGCTGAGTGAATGTTTTCAGAGTTAGCTTCCGATTACTTTAAATCGCTAATCCCCGTTTCCTACGAAAGACGTCTTTTTTGCAACTTCTACTCTGATCAGTACATTTACGTTACGAAGAAGATAAATAAAATATGCATCATTAAAATATTAATCAGGTATATCTGAATTTAATTTTTTAAGATTTTTTATTTAATATTCATGTTATGCAATCTAAATAACTGAAATCACTTGCGATTTGTATAGTGTTAGTTTCTCTTATAAACATGTATAGAATTTTTATTTTAAATTTGTAGGAATTTTTTTTTATTGTTTAATTGATTCAATTTATTGGTTTTACCTAAAAAAATTATTTTTTCCATAAATATACAGGGTGATTATAATCAAAGTCCCACTTTCAAAATGCTGTAATAAAAAATGAACAACTTGTCACAATGTGCTCAACTTCCAATTGATGATGCTTGAGAAAGAAGGAAACGGTATGGCATCAAAAAGGTTCCAAAATGTATTAATAGATGGAGCTGTAAGAGGCATAAAAAAGGGAATTCGGCTACCGGAGCTATTTTGGATCAAAATTACAACGTATTTGTCATGAGTTGCACATTAAACCAGCGGTAGGGTTCAATGTCCTGGCTTTTATCGGTTTTTTGACGGAAAATGGCTTCTAATTTATTCAACAGTAGTGATACTGTTAGGAAAACCATCCAACAAGGCAAGGTCATACCAAATTGATGGGAAAAATCGAGGGAACTTTTTTTTATATTATACCGTTTTCTTCTTCAAAAATATTCAGTTCAAATTTGAACTCGTTGTGTCGAATAGTTCTATTTTTAACAACATTTCAAAAGTGGGATTTTTAATTATAATCACCCTGTATGCATAATATATTTGATTACAGTGTATTTGTGATGTCGATTTAAATTTTGTGGAATACCTCCATCGAATATCTTTAATCGCAATTGTTATAAATGAATTACCATGAGTACCACCACAAAAACATTCATTAAATGGAATGATAAACATATATTTCAGACTTACACCACTTTTTGCTGTGAAAAAAAAGGGCTTATATAAATAACAGAGAACGCACAAATGAATCCTTGAAGGCATCAGATGGGGCGCAATAGTAATAAGAAAAAAATATAAACGTCCCTCAGAACAGATTCATTTATAGGGCATTTATAACTGAATACCCCATGTTAAAGGTTTCTTCTCTTTTTAATCTTTTGCGTTTTATTGCTCTGCGCAGGAAACCAGAAAATTTTAATGTTTCCCCAATGCGTTTACGTACGCATAATCTTTTCCTGAAATTATTTACTTTTTTTTTTCTTTTTTAGTTTTGCCCGTGTTTTGGTAATAAAAAAAACCCTTTTTACGAAAAGATCGAAAAGGTTTGACTAATTAATCTCGCGGGACGCATCGGGGTTCTCGAATTATCGCTGAGTGAATGTTTTCAGAGTTAGCTTTCGATTACTTTAAATCGCTATGGAAGATGCCTTTTCGGCAACTTCTACTTTGATCAAAGAGCTTTCATTGCGAGAAAAAATGTCATGTCATCATTAATATATAAATCATTTATATCTAAATTCCAGTTCTACTAACTTTTTCTTAATCATTTGATATTCATGCTATGTAATCAATTCATTAAAATTACTTATTCATTGTACAAGGAAAATTTGGTGTATTTCCATGGGGAAAAAATGAATGTTTCTAAGAAAAAAATAAATTTAATAAATTTAACAATAAAAATAAAAGTTCCAACAAATTTAAAGTAAACAATTCTGTTTATATTTATTAAACAATGTAATGATGCAAAACAGAAGTAATCGTATTTGGTAATTAATAATTTAAAATCGCCAAAAAACACTAAATATAGTGATGATTTGTATATTGTTAAATTGTCAAATATGTATAGAATTTTTTTATTTTAAATTTGTTTAAAGTTTTTATTTATTGTTTAATCGACTCAATTTATTTGTTTTACCAAGAAACATTTATTTGTTCCATTAATATACATGGTGATTATGAATTAAAGTCCCACTTTCAAAATGCTATAAAAAAGTACCTTTTCGTCACAATGGGTTCAAATTTGAACTGAAGATATTTGAAGAAGGAAGAAACGGTATATTATCATAAAAAAGCATTAAATTCGTCCGATTTTTTCCATCCAATTTGTATGACCTTGCCGTGGTGGATGGGGTTTCCACTAACAGTGTCACAACAGTTGAATGACTTGGACGGAATTTTTGCCGTCAAAAACCGAAACAATCAAGCACTTTGAATACTACAGTTGGTTTAATGTACAATTCATGTAATGTATGAGTTATAATTTCGGTTCAAAATATCACTGACAGCCAAATTCACTTTTTATACCGCTTATAGTTCCATCTATTAATGCAATTTGGAACTTTTTTGTTGTCGTACCGCCTCCTCCTTCTTCAAAATATCTTCACTTCAAATTTGAGCTCATTGTGACGAGTGGTTCTTTTTTACAACATTTTGAAAGTGGCACTTTAATTATAATCATCCAGTATGTATAATACATTTGATTCAAATATATTTCAATCCCTTTTCTGGAATTCCTCCATCGAATATATTTAACCGCATTTGTTTGGAAAAAAATTACCATGAGTACCACCACAAAAACCTTCATTAAAGGGAATGATAAACATATATTTCAGACTTACACCACTTTTGCTGTGAAAATTGATGGCCTTATATAAATAACAGAGAACGCACGAATGAATCCATGTAGGCATCAGATGGGGCGCAATAGTAATAAGAAAAAAATATAAACGTCCCTCGGAACAGTTATTCTCGGGTGATTTATAGGGCATTTACAACTTAATACCCCATGTTAAAGGTTCTTCTCTTTAATCTTTGGCGTTTTATTGCTCTGCGCAGGAAAATAGAAAATTTTAATGTTTCCCCAATGCCTTTACGTACGCGGAATCTTTTCCTGGAATTCTTACATTTTTATTTTTTTATTCTTTCGATTTGCCCGTGTTTCGGTAATAAAAACCCCTTTTTTGCGAAAGGATCGAAAAGGTTTGACTAATTAATCTCTCGGGATGCATCAGGGTTCTCGAATTAGCGCTGAGTGAATGTTATCAGAGTTAGCTTTCGATTACTTTAAATCGCTAACTCCGGTTTCCTACGGAAGACGTCTTTTGGCAACTTCAACTCTGATCAGTTCACTTTAATTACGAGAAAAAATACGTCCTTATTAATAAATTAATCAGGTATATTTGAATTTAACATTGCAGATTTTTTTTAAATTATTTATTATTCAAGTTATGTAATCGAAAACATTGGAATTACTTGTCCCTTGTATATTAATAAATACGTGCCCCTTGTATAGTGTAAAATGCGTATAGAATTGTTTATTTAAATTTGTTGGAAGTGTTTTTTTATCGTTTAATTGATTCAATTTATTTATGTTACCTAGAAACATTTATTTTTCCATAAATATACGTGGAAATTATGATTGAAGTCCCACTTTCAAAATGCTGTAAAAAGAGAACCGCTCATTGTAATGAGTTTAAAGCCATTCAAGAGTTGTGAAACTGTTAGTGGAAGCCAATCCATCACGCCAAGTGTTTAACAAATTGATGGGAAAAAAATTGATGGAATTTTTTTTAATGTCATACTGTTTCCACCTTCTTCAACTATCTTCAATTTAAATTTGAATTCATTGTGTTGAGTGGTTCTTTTTACAGCATTTCGTCATTTGCAGCATTTTGCACTAATTATAATCACCCTGTATATCATATTATATTTGATACAGATATATTTGATTCCATTTTCTAGCATTCTTAAATCAAACATATTTAACCGCAATTGTTAGAAAAGAAATACCATGAGTTCCATCACAAAAAACATTCATTAAATAGAATGATAAACATATATTTCTGACTTACAGCTCTTTTGCTGTAAATAAAGGGGCCTTATATAAATAACAGAGAACGCAAGAATGATTAGAATTAGATGGGGCGCAATAGTAATAAGAAAAAATATAAACGTCCCTCCGACAGTTATTCTCTGGTGATTTATAGGGCATTTACAACTGAATACCCCATGTTAAAAGGTTTTCCTCTTTAATCTTCTGCGTTTTATTGCTCTGCGCAGGAAACCAGAAAATTTTTAATGTTTCCCATTGAAAAAAATATCTCGTCATTAAAATAAGATTAATCAGGTATATCTGAATATAAATATTTCAGACTTTTTATTATTTAATATTGTTATGCAATCGAAGTCAATGAAATCACCTGTCCCTTGTATAGTGTTAAGTTGTCGAATAAATATATATATATATGATTGTTTACTTTAAATGCATTGGAAGTTTTTATTTTTTATTGTTTAATTGATTCAATTTATTTGTTTTACCTAGAATATTTATTTGTTTCGTAAATATACAGGGTGAACAGGAGGTACTGGGGGTACCCACTTTCTAAAATGCTGTAAAAAAGAACCACTCGTCACAATGAGTTCAGATTTGAACTGAAGATACTTGAAGGAGGGGAAAACGGTACGGTATCTGAAGCAAAGCTCCATTTTTCACATACAGTTTGGTGTGACCTTGTCGTGGTGAATGGGCTTGACAATAACATTGTCAATATGAACGATTTGGAAGTATTTTTTCCGTCAAAAACTGAAACAATCAAGCACATTGAACACTACAGTTGGTTTAATGTGCAACCAACACCAAGTAAGTTGTAATTTCGATTCAAAATATCACTGCCAGCCGAATTCACTTTCGTTATGCAGCTTACAGCGCCATCTATTATTACAGTTTGGAGCATACTTCTTTGATGTCACACCTTTTCCCTTTGATTAAGTATATTCATTTCATATTTGAAATTGTGACAAAAGGCTCATTTTTTACAGCATTTTGAAAGTGGGACTATAATTATAATCATCCTGCATATATATTAGATTTGATTCAAATGCATTTATAGGGCCTATTTCCATTTTCTAGATATATTCCATCAAATATATTTCATCCGAATTATTAGAAAAGAATTACCATGATTACCACAACAAAAAACTTTCATTAAATGGAATGATAAACATATATTTAAGACTTACACCACTTTTGCTGTCAAAAGGGGGCCCTATATAAATAACAGAGAATGCACGAAGACATCAGATGGGGCGCAATAGTAATAAGAAAAATATAAACGTCCCTCCGAACAGTTATTCTCCGGTGATTTATAGGGCATTTACAACTGAATACCCCATGTTAAAGGTTCTCTCTTTAATCTTTTGGCGTTTTATTGCTCTGCGCAGGAAAAATAGAAAATTTTGATGTTTCCCCAATGCCTTTACGTACGCGAATCTTTTCCTGGAATTCTTACATTTTTATTTATTCTTTCGATTTTGCTCCGTGTTTCGGTAATAAAACCTTTTTGAAAAGATCGAAAAGGTTTGACTAATTAATCTCTCGGGATGCATCAGGGTTCTCGAATTAGCGCTGAGTGAATGTTATCAAGTTAGCTTTCGATTACTTTAAATCGCTAACTCCAGTTTCCTACGGAAGACGTCTTTTTGGCAACTTCTACTCTAAGAAAAAAATGTCAATATTAATATATTAATCAGGCAAATCGGAATTTAATTTTTAGAGACTTTTTTTCTTAATTTATTATTCATGTTATTATTTCTTTTTACAACATTTTGAAAGTTGGACTTTGATTATAGTCAGCCTGTATATATATGGAGAAAATTAATGTTTCTAGGTACAACAATAAATTGAATCAATTAAACAAAAACACTCCCTACAAGTTTAAAATAAACAATTCTTTACATATTTATTGTACAATTTAACATTATACAAGGGACAAGTAATCGATTGCATAACATGAATATTAAATAATCAAAAAAAGTCTGTAAACTTTAAATTAAGATATACCTGATTAATATGTTAATGATGGCATAATATTTTTTTTCTTAATGAAAGTGCACTGATCAGAGTAGAAGTTCACAAAAAGACAACTAAATATGAAACTGGAGTTAGCGATTTAAAGTAATCGAAAGCTAACTTTGATAACATTCACTCAGCGCTAATTCGAAAACTCTGACGCCTCCCGCGAGATTAATTAGTCAAACCTTTCGATCTTCTCGCAAAAGGGTTTTTATTACCGAAACATCGGCAAAACGAAAAAGAATAAAAAAGAAGGTAAGAATTAAAGAAAAAGATTCTGCGTACGTAAATGCATTGGGGAAACATTTAAAATTTTCTGGTTTCCAGAGCAATAAAACGCAAAAGATTAAAGAGAAAACCTTTAACATGGGGTATTCAGTTGTAAATGCCCTATAAATCACCCGAGAGTAACTGTTCGGTGGGACGTTTATATTTTTCTTATTGCTATTGCGCCCCATCTGAGGCCTTCATGAATTTATTCGTGCGTTCACTGTTATTTATATAAGGCCATCATTTTTTCACATCAAACGTGGTGTAAGTCTGAAATATATGTTTATCATTCTATTTAATGAATGTTTTTTGTGGTGGTACTCAAGGTAATTCTTTTCTAACAGTTTTTTTAAATATGTTTCATGTAAGAATTTTAGAAAATGGAAATCGCCAGTACAAATACATTTGAATCAAATATATTATAAATATAATATATAATTTATAGAAAGGGTCTAAATACTTTTGTCCCTCTAGTCTTTCAATCGATCCGCTGTTTATCGATTCTGTCTGTTTTTCTACTGTGTCATTATAGGAGAATAGAAAAAATACCATTTACAATTAAACTGTATATTTTATTCATTTCACAGAGTCTCTCAGCGTCATATTTACAAACAGGAAGGAAGTGTAAACATAGATAATTCAGAATCTTATAAAAATGTGTGTTATGTGTCGAGTTTTTAGTGTCTGCAATTCTATTGTGACGGAGCACCCGTAGGTAGAAATCTGAATTGACTCAACGACGTTGAAGAAGGAAGGCAATGCCCTCCGGGAAAACTTTTAGGGAGTTATTGTTGTTTCTTATCCCACTTGGTAGACATCTAGACCACGAACTCTTGTGGACTCATGACTGGAAGAAAAGAGGCAGCTTCTGATGTAATGGAGCACCCGTACGTAGACTACGGTTGACCCCGCTTGACTTGGCTTCGTGACGTTGACTTTTATATTCGGGGGTAGGGTTGTCAGCAGTACACCCAACTCTCTACAGTCATATTAGACTAGGGACCTACGGCTTACAGTGGATTCCAGCCACTACAAACATACATGGCACCGAAGGGACTCGCACCCGAAACATATGGTTCCGAGCACCACAGTGATAATCTCTTGACGCAGTCTTCAGAGTATTAGCGTGGCAGTAGCATGGATATTTGTTACTGGTTCAGAATCCACGTTAAACATTAAGTCTCTGTTTAAATATCTTTAAGTAAAGTTACTTAAGTTAAATTGCCTAATTACAAAAAAAAAAAAAAAACTACTTTTTTACGAATTTTAACTAGTTAACTATTAATTTGGCATGGCGAAATAAGATTAATATATTTTATTTTAATATTTAAAAAACTAGCTTAATTCCTATTTTTAGGACTCCATACAAAAAATTTTTTGGGAATTCACATTTGTTTTTCATTTACATAACTCTCATTTTATTATTTATTACTCATTACTAATTTTAATTGAACCCGCAATTGTTTTATTGTTTTGACTATTAATATTTTATGGTTGTGAAAAACTCGAAAAATTCTAGTTTTAAAAAGTATAACAAAAAAAAAAAAAATTTTTGATCTTTTGGGATTCGTAATTATTGTTAAATTATATTCTATTACTATACTATATTCTAGTTTTACTCTATTACAGTATTATGACTTTCAATTAGCTTAAAATATGACATAATTTGTTTAATAATGTACTTCATTATGGTTCGCATGTTTTCATCATGCATGGATACTAACTTTACGCGAAGTTTATAACTTTCACTTTAATAAATTCAGGTTTGATTAATCCCCATTTCATAACCCGCATTAATAAGGTTGAAAATTTCCTTAAATATCAAAGTAATTTCAGGATGAAATAACTTGCTATGCTCAGTAGAAAATTGCTAACTAGCTTAACAAAAAATTTATGTTATGTGCGAAAGGCGGAAGAATATCTCGTGCAGAATTTCCTTGTATTAGATGGAATAAAGGACAATCAGAATCTTTGTATTAAATATATACCATCTTTTTATGTCATATATCAAATACTTTTTTTTTGTTCTAATGCAGCTGGCAAACACTCGGACAGCTTGTTCTTTGATGCCTTAAGGCAAGCGCTGCACAGACGATACTCACTTTGCATTACCCAGGAGGCGCGTGTAACTTGAAGATAAGCCACGGACGCGGAGTAACAGTGCCCCCGCAACGCTCTACGATCCTATTAGACCGGGACCTACTGTTTTAAAAGTGGATTCCGAACCCTACAAACATCCATGGCACCGCCGGGACTCGAACCCGAACCTGTGGTACCGAGCGCCAGAGATATATCAAATACTAAAATAATAAATGACTGCCAATTTAATTAAATAAAATTGTTGAATAAACAACTCGCAAAATACATTTTTTATGTTACCCTACTATGATAACTTAGTGGAAAAATAGGTTTAGTTGATAAAGCCAAGAAGTTATTGACAGATTCGCTGGACAAAGGCACTTACGACCCATAGTTTAAAATATATATTGTATATACAGGGGGATTATAATTAAAATCCCACTTTTAAAAATGCTGTAAAAAAAAAAAAAAGAACCACTCGACACAATCATTTACATTTGAACTGGAGATACTTGAAGAAGGGGAAAAAGATACGGCACCAGAAAAAAAGTTCCACCGATTTTTCCCATCCAATTAGATATGACCTTGTCGTGGTAGATATGCTTTACACTAACAATGCAGTACTTTTTTTTCCGTTAAAAAACTGAAACAATCCAGCACATTGAACACTACAGTCGCCTTAATGTGCAACTCATACCAAATACGTTGCAATTTCGCTATTCAATTTATCACTAACAGCAGAATTTACTTTCGTTATGCCGCTTACAGAGCCATCTATTAATGCACTTTGGAATTTTTTTGAAGCCGTACCGTTTGACCTTCTTCAAGTATCTTCAATTCAAATTTGAAGTCATTGTGACGAGTTTCTTAGTTTTACACCATTTTGAAAGTGGGACTTTAATTATAATCACAGTGTATATATATTATATTTGATTCAAATATATTTGAACCCATTTTTTGGAATTCCTCCATATAATACATTTAACCACAATTGTTATAAAATAATTACCATGGGTACCACCACTAAAAACATTCATTAAATAGAATGATAAACATATATTTCAGACTTACACCACTTTTGATGTGAAATAATGACGACCTTATATAAATAACAGAGAACGCACGAATGAATTCACGAAGACATCAGATGGGGGCGCAATAGCAATAAGAAAAATATAAACGTCCCTCCTAACAGTTATTCTCGGGTGATTTATAGGGCATTTACAACTGAATACCCCATGTTAAAGGTTTTCTTCTTTAATCTTTTGCGTTTTATTGCTCTGCGCAGGAAACCAGAATATTTTAATGTTTCCCAATGCATTTACGTACGCGGAATCTTTTCCTGGAATTTTTAACTTTTTTTTTTTTTTATTCTTTCGTTCTGCCGATGTTTCAGTAATAAAAACCTTTTTGCTAAAAGATCGAAAAGGTTTGACTAATTAATCTCTCGGGATGCATCAGGGTTCTCAATTAGCGCTGAGTGAATGTTATCAGACTTAGCGATTGAAAGTAATCGAAAGCTAACTCCAGTTTCCTACGGAAGACGTCTTTTTGGCAACTTTTACTCTAAGAAAAATACGTCATCATTAATATATTAATCAGATATGTCTGAATTTCATTTTTACAGACTTTTTTTCATTACTTAATATTTATGTTATTTAATCCTTGAATTACTTATGCTTTGTATAGTGTTAGATTGTCTAATAAATATGTATGAGTTGTTTATCTTAAATTTGTTTGAATTATTGAATTTACAAAAAAGAAATTTCAAATGCAAACAAACGCATTAAGTATAAGAGATATTTAAATAAAAAAAAAAGGATTAATAATAATAAAAAAACACGTTGATAAAAAAATTCATGAAAAAATACAAGTTCTTTCAAAGGTTTCTTACATACAAATTATTACAAATTAACTAAAAAACTATTTGACTTTCGAAATTTTGCTGTTGTTGTCTAATCCCCAGTGAACTGCAGTGCGGGACGGACATCCTATACTTTACTTAGGTAAAGTGGGCAGCTTCTGTTGTGATTTAGCACCCGTAGGTAAATGTCTCACGTGTCGCTGAACGAGGAGGGTATTGTCTTACGGGGAGGACTTTTAGGGGGAATTAAACATTTACGTTTCATAAGAAAGCAAACCCCCGAAACTCCCACAAAGTAGTCCGACTAGGCTAACGAGGCAAGTTGATAAACACCATAAACGTAATTAAGTCTCTTTTTTTTTTGAAGCAGAGTGTACAAAATTGCCGCCAGCGGGTTAAACCCCAGCCGTAATGTTCATCGGTGCCACAGGTTCCGGGGTCGAGACCCGGCGGTACCATGGACCTTTGTAGTATTTCTGGATCCACTTTAAGCCGAAGGTCCGGTCTCATACGTTTGTAGACTGACGTGGAGCCCAATCAGACTTCTTCTCACCCACATCATTCCCAAACTGTATAGGGGCAACACAGCTCTAAGCACACTGATGTGATGTGGTGTGATGTGTGTAATGTAGTAGTAGTAATTACTGCTCACCAGCGGCGCATGTTGCCACTGAGATAAGGTCGGACTAAATTTACTGTTTTTATTTTGGCATTTCCATAAAATTGTAACTTAGTCTATTTCTTTTATTTATCAGAGCACATAATTTCTTTTAAGATTGCTCGGGTAAATATTGTTTTTATTTATATCATCAAAATTATAAATTAAAAAAATATTTAAAAAAATGTCTTTTGAACACACGATTACTAATTGTAAAACAAAATCCAAAGTATTTCTTTTATGCAAATAATTTAGAATGTAGCATTTAAAAAAAAGTTAAAATTTTGAATTGAAATTATACTTTTTATTTAAAAATAAACACTGGTTTCTTTAAAAACGCAGTATAAATCATATGCAATTTTTACGCAACTTAAAAAATTAACTTCCTGATTATTGGCTGAATTATATTAAACACTTAGTAAATAAAAACATCAATAGATTTAATTTTTATCATTATAATTTAATTAATTTATAAAAACAAAGTGTGACCTTTAGTTAAATTATTTACACCTTTTTAAATCTCAATATCACATAAAAAATAATTTCTTAGAAAAAAATGATAAATAAAAAAATAGAAAAAGCATTTTAAAGAAAAATGCATCCAAACATATTTTAACAAAAAAAAAATAATTACAAGTTATTTAAAAGCATAGATAATTAAAATAAAAGAACTTATATATCTATAAATTAAGTAAATTAAAACATAAATAAATAAGTAGGATTCAGAATTAAAAACAAGAATGATAAATAGTGTTAATAGAATATTTTTTTTTTTTTTACCACTTTCCCTAATTCACTCACTGTTTTCTTTGCCTTATCTTGAATAAATAAAATCAATCTTTTCTCTCTGTTTTCTTTTTTTCCTTTTTTTCTCGCCAAGTTTTCCCCATCACCAAGTTTTTTCAAATTAAAGAGCCAAAACCTTCTTTAATTGGCGCTTTATTCATTTAAGAAAAGAAACGTGCAGTTTTATTTTATTTCTTTTTTTTTTTTTTTTTTGTTTTCATTTAACATGTCGTTTGTTACTTAGCACTCAATTGGATTATTTTGCACTGGTTTTAAATCTCAGATCTCCTTTTGGCATATTAGGAATGTGGAGATATATTCTTAAAGTGGCTTTTTATTTTAGTTTTTGTGTTTTTATAGCCATTAAAATTAACTGATAAGAGGCTTAGAGGTGGAATATTTTTATCATTAGAATAATTTCACTTTTCAAGATATCTGTTTAAAATTAAGAGGATAAATTTTTTAAAAAGCTGTACCCTCGGAAAGCAAATTTTATCCTTATTTTAATTCTTTTTCATATTTCCTACAAGGAATTTATCATTTACTACTACTTATTATATGGCAAAATCTTCTTCATTAACCCTTTATTTACTTAAGTAAAAGATAATGTAGATTTTTTTTTTTTTTCATTTAATATATCATATAGAAATCTACTTTTAAAGAAGATTAAGAACATATCGAAGAAGGTCATCCTGTGAAATAATTGAATCATTAAATTCGGGTCATATATGAAAATAAAGTATAATTTCCCAAAAGTAGTATATACATACATATCTATATATAAAATATATATATAAGAAAATCTTCTTCTTAAACCCTTTATTTATTTAAGAAAAATACCATGTATTTTTTTTTTTTTTTTATTTCTATGCCATTCATTACTAATCGTGTGTTATCTATTATTTGTTATAATTTTATTGAAAACTACTTATTAAATAAGATTAATAACATATCGCAGAAAGATTAGCTTGTGAATTAATGGAATCATTAAATTAGGGTTATATGCAGTAGAAGTTCTCAAAAGTAATTTATATATTTTTACATATACAAACAAATCTTCTTCTCTTATTTATTTATTTCAAAATCTTAACTCTTTATTTATTTAAGAATAAATTATATAGATTTTATTTCATTTAATATGTCATTTGTTACTAAAGTTCAAATATTAATTTCCTGATTATAGGCAGTTTTATTTTAAGAGTTTAATAAAAAATATCAACAAATTTAATTTTTTGTTCTTAGAATTTAATTAGTATGCAAAACAAAGTGTAACCTTCAGTTAAATTCTTTACATCTTTTTAAATCTCTATATGACATAGAAAATTATTTTTTGTTTTAAAAATGTGAAAAATTAAAAAAAAAAAAAAAAAAAAAAAAAAGCAGTTTTAAGAAAAAATGCATCGAAACATATTTCAACAAAAATTATTACAAGTTATTTAAAGCAGAGATAATTAAAACAAAAAGAACTTATATATCTATAAATTAAGCAAATTAAAAACATAAATAAATAAGTAGGATTCAGAATTAAAAACAAGAATGATAAATAGTTTTTTAATAGAATATTTTTTTTTTTTTAAACCACTTTCCCCAATTCACTCACTGTTTTCTTTGCCTTATCTTGAATAAATAAAAACAATCTTCTCTCTCTGTTTTTCTTTTACTGTTTTTTTCGCCAAGTTTTCCCATCGCCAAGTTTTTTCAAATTAAAAGAGCCAAAACCTTCTTAATTGGCGCTTTATTTATTTAGAAAAGAATCGTGCAGTTTTTATTTAATTTATTTATTTTTATTTTTCATTTAGCATGTCGTTTGTTACTTAGCACTTAATTGGATTATTTTGCATTGGTTTTAAATCTCAGATCTCCTTTGGCATATTAGGAATGTGGGAAGATAGATTCTTAAAGTGGTTTTTTATTTTTAATTTTTTGTGTTGTTAGTCATTAAAATTAGGTGATGGGAGGCTTAGAGGTGGAATGTTTTTATCACCAGAATAATTTCACTTTTCAAGATATCTGTTTAAAATTAAGAGGTTTTTAAAAAGCTGTACCCTGAAAAGCAAATTTTATCCTTATTTCCATTCTTAAATTCATTAAATTCCTAGTCCTGCTTTTGCTTTCATATTGAAGAAAACCCGGAAAATACCCACCATGTAGTCTGACTAAAGAGGCAAGATGTTAAAGTAGATGCTAGGCTCCTCGTTTTTAAACAAGGTGTATAACAAAGCCGCTCTAATGCCTACCAACAGCGCACTTTGCAAATGAGCCACGAGTCGTTCTAAATTTGTTGTTTTTTTCCTTGCTATTTCCATAAAATGGTGAAATGAGTATATGTTCTTTCAATTATCAGAACATATATTATATTTCTTTTAAAGATTGCTTGAGCAAATACTGTTTTATTTACTCGTACATCATTAAAATTATAAATTATTTTTTTAAATTGCCCTTAAGAGGACATTATTACTGAACAAAATACGAAATCGAAAGTACTTATTTTTATATAAAAAATTTAGAAAATAATACCTAAAAAAAAAAGTTAAGATATTTAATAGAAATTATGATTTTTTATTTAGAAATGAAATATGATTTATGTAAAAACACATTATGAACTGTATATAATTTTTATGCAATTGTGAACATTAACTTCTTGATTATTAGTTGTTTTATTTTAAAAGCACTTAATAAAAAAAAAAAAAGAAATATCAACAGATTTATTTTTTATTCTTAGTATTTCATTAGTTTATAAAAACAATGTGTAACCTTCAATTAAATTCTTTACACCTTTTTAAATCTCTATATCGCATAAAAAAATAATTTCTAAGAAAAAGGTGATAAATTAAAAATCATTTTTAAGAAAAATGCATCGAAACATATTTTAACAACAACAAAAAAAATACAAATTATTTAAAGCATAGACAATTAAAATAAAAAGAATTATATATCTATAAATTAAGTAAATTGAAAACATAAATAAATAAGTAGCATTCAGAATTAAAAAGAAGAATGATAAATAGTGTTAATAGAATATTTTTTTAAACCACTTTCCCTAATTCACTCACTGTTTTCTTTGCCTTATCTTGAATAAATAAAATCAATCTTTTTCTCTCTGTTTTTCTTTTCTTTTTTTTTTTTCGCCAAATCTTCCCATCGCCAAGTTTTTTCAAATTAAAAGAGGCAACACCTTCTTAATTGACGCTTTATTCATTTAAGAAAAATGTGCAGTTTTATATTATTTATTTTTGTTTTCATTTAACCTGTCGTTTGTTACTTAGCACTTAATTGGATTATTTTGCACTGGTTTTAAATCTCAGATCTCCTTTGGCATATTAGGAATGTGGGGTGATTTATTCTTAAAGTAGTGGCTTTTTATTTTAATTTGTGTGTTTTTAGTCATGAAAATTAACTGATAAGAGGCTTAGAGGTGGAAGGTTTTTTATCGCTAGAATAATTTCACTTTTCAAGGTATCTATTTAAAAATAAGAGGATACGACTGGGGATTTTAAGCTGTACATCTGAAAAGCAAATTTTATATCTTAAATTGCTTCTTCTTAAATTCATTAACTTAATTAAATTCTTAAATTCTAAAGTCCTGCATTTGCGTTTCGTATTGAAGAAAACCCGGAAAATGCCTACCATGTAGTCTGGTTAACGAGGCAAGATGCTAAACATCACAACCGATATCAAGTCTCCTCGTTTTTTTAAACAGGTTCTATAACAGAGCCGTTCTAATGCCTTCCAACAGCGCACGTTACCGCTGAGCCACGAGTCGGGCTAACTTTATTGATTTCTTTCTTGGCATCTCCATAAAATTGTAAATTAGTATGTGTTCTTTTAATTATCAGAACATATATTATATTTCTTTTAAGATTGCTAGAACATTTATTGCTTTATTTACTGGTATATCATTTAAATTATAAATTATTTTTTAAAAATTGCACTTTAAGAGGACATTATTCATCGAAATACAAATTCGGAAAGTATTTATTTTATATAAATAATCTAGAAAATAATACTTAAAAGTTAAGATATTTAATAGAAATTTTTGCTTTTTATTTCATAGAAATTTTATATTATGAACTGTATATAATTTTTATGCAATTATGCAAACATTAACTTTCTGATTATTGGTTGTTTTATTTTAAGTGCTTAATAAAAAAAAAATATCAACATATTTAATTTTTCATTATTATAATTTAATTAGTTTACAAAAACGAAGTGTGACCTTCAGTGAAATTCTATACACGTTTTTAAATCTCTATATCAAATAAAAAAAATAATTTCTTAGAAGAAGATGATAAATTAAAAAACAAAAACATTTTTAAGAAAAATGCTTTGAAACATTTTTAACAAAAAAAATTACAAGTTATTTAAAGCACTGATAATTAAAATAAAAAAGAACTTATATATCTATAAATTAAGCAAATTAAAAACATACATAAATAAGTAGGATCTAGAATTAAAAACAAGAATGATAAATAGTGTTAACAGAATATTTCTTTTTTAAACCACTTTCCCCTAATTCACTCACTGTTTTCTTTGCCTTATCTTGAATAAATAAAATCAATCTTTTTCTCTCTGTTTTTCTTTTACTTTTTTTCGCCAAGTTTTCCCATCGCCAAGTTTTTTCAAATTAAAAGATTCAAAACCTTCTAATTGGCGCTTTATTCATTCAAGAAAAAAGAAAAGTGCAGTTTTATTTTATTTTTATTTTTTTATTTTTGTTTTAATTTAACATGTCGTTTGTTACTTAGCACTTACTGGATTATTTTGCCTAGGTTTAAATCTCAGATCTTCTTTGGCATATTAGGAAGGTGGGGGAGATATATTCTTAAAGTAGTTCGTTTTTATTTTAATTTTTGCGTTTTTAGTCATTAAAATTAACTGATAAGAGGCTTAGAGGTGGAATGTTTTTATCACTAGAATAATTTCACTTTTCAAGATATCTGTTTAAAAATAAAAGGATATGTTTGAGGATAAATTTTAAAGCTGTGTCCCTTGAAAGCAAATTTTAGCCTTATTTTAATTCTTTCGCATTTCTTGCCAGAAAGTACTTATTGTTTACTATTACCTTTAATTTATATATATATATATATACATATATATATATATATATAAACAAAATCTTTATAAACCCTTTGTTTACGTAAGAAAAAAAACCAAATTAGTATGTCATTTGTTACAAATCGTGTTTATCTATTCCTTTTACCATGTGAATTAATTCAATCGTTAAACTCGGGTCATATATCTTGTTAATACAGTACAATCTCCCTCGAAAAAATAATATATATAAAGACAA
>BPLR01000882.1:0-10026 GCA_021605095.1 Caerostris extrusa | reverse complement strand
GTAATCATTATTATGGTAGTTAAGGTAGTCATTAATTTTAACTAAGGTAGTCATTATTATCGCCATGTCAAAAATCGACGAAATCAGTTTCAGCGTCTCACAAAACCAAGCGTAACTCAAGCACTAATGAATATTTTGACGTAAAATTTTACACAGATGTCAAGGACAGTGCCAATAACCTAAAAAAAAAAAAAAAAAAGTTGAAATACCATATTCCCTTACATTTAAACTGAAAACTGGTCTTACTTGTTGGGAACAATAGTATTCAACCTGTCACCACAGTAAACAGCATAATGTGTGCGGGGAATCCTGTCCCCCGGCACTCCACAACCCCACTACCATTTGCCTTTGTAAGGCAGTGTTATCTGTATCATAACAATGGTTGACATCGCCCCCATGTCACAGAATCAGATTGATGACTTTCCCCTTAGTACGATCACAGCAAAATTCAAAGGGGAAATTTCCAGAATTTTGGAAACATTCCAACTGCATCGATAGAAACAGGTTCTTCCGCCACTAGATAACATCTGATAAGAAAATACACAGGGGACCAGATAGTGCTTCAAACATGAGAAAAATTTCTTAAAGGTGCATTACTGTAACTAGTCCCATTTTGTGATCCAGATAATCCCATTTTGTGATCCGTTGTCCAACTAAAGCACTTCTGTTAGTGATTTTTTCTCCAGATTTTATACTTTCTTCAGGTATGTACCACAATTTTAACTATCCATACTAGTATACCTTGTTATTTCTGTACCTCGTGGTCTTAATTTCATCGTAACATTATAATCATGCTTTTATTTTCACTATGTTTAATTGAGAGTAATAAAAAACAGGCATTAAATCATATTCAATACATATTACTTAAAACATAAGGATATTGATATTAACCAAAGAAGTCTATTTTCCTAAGCCTATTCTTATAAAATCGTAAATGATGTTCTTTAAAATATTCAATAGTTAATGGTAAGCAGTTTATATAACATTTACAACATTGTCGTTTATACATGACTTAAGAACTCCTACAATTAGCTTAAGAATAACTAGTCACAATAAGTCTCATTATATATTTTTTTTCATTTTATAAGCCGTATAATATACAAGAACAGCTAGTGCTTAAAACGTGAGAAAAATTTCTTAAAAGTATATTCTTGTAACTAAAGTCCGATTTTGTGATTGTTACTCACCGATGTCCAACTAAAGCACTTCTGTTAATTATTTTTTTTTTTTTTTCATATTTTATACTTTCTTCAGGTTTGTACCCCAATTTTAAATATCCATACTAGTATACCTTATTATTTCTGTACCTTCTCTGGTGATTGTCAACTATTGTAATTTTATCATAACATTATAAACATGCTTTTATTTTCACTGTGTTTAATTGAGAGTAATAAAAAACTGGTGTTAAATCATATTTAATACATATTACTTAAAACATAATGACATTGATATTTACCAAAGGAGCTATTTTTCTATTCTTATAAAATTGTAAATGATGTTAAGATATATAATGTCTAATGGTAAGCAGTTTATATAACATTTACAGCATTGTCGTTTATACATGACTTAAGAACTCCTACAATTAGCTGAAGAATAACTAGTCACAATAAGTCTCATTAAATATTTTTTCATTATATAAACCGTATATAATGAAAAGAGTAAAACAGATGTATCAATATACAAAAAAAGATTGCTTGTGTTTAAACTCCTACGCACTTTTCATATTTCAAAATTTAATCGTATTTCTAAATGTTATAAGGCAAGTTTATGGATGCAAACCTATCAGCATTACATTTGAAAGAACCAAGTTCTGCCGTAACTAGATAACATCTGCAGGGAAAATATACAGGAACAGCTAATGCTTCAAACATGAGAAAAATTTCTTAAAAGCACATTGTTGTAACTAAAGTCCGATTTCGTGATTATTACTCAGCGTTGTCCAACTAAAGCCCTTCTATTAGTTAGTTTTTTCAGATTTTAAACACTTTTCAGGTATGTACCCCAATTTTAAATAACCATACGTACAATACCCAATTTTAAATATCCATATACCTTATTATTTCTGTAACTGATGGCCTTAATTTTATCATAACAATATAATCATGCTTTCATTTTCACTATGTTTAATTCAGAGTAATAAAAAACAGGTGTTAAATCATATTCAATACATATTACTTAAAACATAATGACATTGATATTTACCAAAGTAGCTATTTTTCTATTTTTATAAAATTGTAAATGATGTTCTTTAAGATATATAATGTCTAATGGTAAGCAGTTTATATAACATTTACAGCATTGTCGTTTATACATGACTTAAGAACTCGTGTAATTAGCTTAAAAATAACATGTCACAATAATTCTCATTAAAAAATTTTCTTATAGTCTAAAATAATTTTTAATTTCTAAATTTAAAATTTAAAGTAATTTTTAATTGCTAATTTTTCAAAATTTTTTTTTCGCTTTTAAAAACATTCTTTTTCTTTTTAAAAAAAAAAAAACCGTGGAGAGTAAAATAGATGCATCAATATACAATAAACATTGCTTTTTACTTTAAATCCTACATACTTTTCATATTATCATTTACAGCATTGTCGATTATATATGATTGAAGAACACGTGCAATTAGTTCCAAATTAACTAGTCACAATAAGTCTAATTAAATATTTTTCATTATATAAACCTCACATAATGAAAAGAGTATCAAAACACAAAAAACATTGCTTTAAAGTTTAAACTCCTACACACTTTTCATATTGCAAGATTTAATCTTATTTCTAGATGTTATAAAGCAAATTTAGGATTGCAAACCTATTAGCATTAGATTTGAAAGAATCAGGTTCTTCCAAAACTAGATAACATCTAAAGAGAAAATATACAAGGACAGGTAGTGCTTCAAACATGAGAAAAATTTCTTAAAGGTACATTTTTGTGTCTGATGTTGTGATTATTATTCTCCGTTGTCCAACTAAAACCATTCTATTAGTTTTTTGCTTTGTTTTTCCACATTTTAAACATTCTTCAGGTATGTACTTCAATTTTAAATATCCATATACCTTATTATTTCTGTGCCTGATGGTCTTAATTTCATCATAACATTACTACTGTGTCCAAAAAGCAAGACCAGCATTGCATCATTTTGAGATGGTCTGCATCCACTTTAACAAATGGTAAATCAGGATTTTCATTTAGTTGTAGACTTTCGAGTAATTCCATTTTTAATCCTATCTCAATATCCCAATCAGAAGATGTTTTTGTTATATCTTAATTACAAAATATTTGTTTTTTTTTTTTTTTGGAAATAAACATTTTGTTATTTTCAGTGAACCAAGATGTCTGTTAAAACTGTTTTACATACTTTGACGCAGAGCAAAGAGAACAAACTTAGAGATATCCAAGAATTTCTCAAGATTGGTTCCAATTCGAAGAAGAGCAGCATTGCTGGTAACACGCCTCTTCACTTAGCAGTCGTCAGTGATCGACATAACGAGAGTATAATCGAAGAACTTATAAAAGCCAAAGCCAATGTAAATCTAGCGAACAAGGATGGAAACACACCTCTCCATTTAGCAGTCCTCAGTGATCTAGACAACAATGGAATAATTGAAGAACTTATCAAAGCCAAAGCCAATGTAAATCTAGCGAACAACAAGGGAAACACACCTCTCCATTTAGCTGTCCGCATAGACAATAAGGGAATAATTGAAGAACTTATCAAAGCCAAAGCCAATGTAAATCTAGCGAACAACAATGGAAACACACCTCTCCATTTAGCTGTCCTCCTAGACAACAAGGGAATAATTGAAGAACTTATCAAAGCCAAAGCCAATGTAAGTCTAGCGAACAACAATGGAAACACACCTCTCCATTTAGCTGTCCTCAGTGATCTAGACAACAAGGGAATAATTGAAGAACTTATCAAAGCCAAAGCCAATGTAAATCTAGCGAACAACGATGGAAACACACCTCTCCATTTAGCTGCCCTCAGTGATCTAGACAACAAGGAATAATTGAAGAACTTATCAAAGCCAAAGCCAATTTAAGTCTAACGAACAACAATGGGAACACACCTCTCCATTTAGCTGCCCTCAGTGATCTAGACAACAAGGGAATAATTGAAGAACTTATCAAAGCCAAAGCCAATGTAAATCTAGCGAACAACAAGGGAAACACACCTCTCCATTTAGCTGTCCTCATGAGACAACAAGGGAATAATTGAAGAACTTATCAAAGCCAAAGCCAATGTAAGTCTAGCGAACAACAATGGAAACACACCTCTCCATTTAGCTGTCCTCCTAGACAACAAGGGAATAATTGAAGAACTTATCAAAGCCAAAGCCAATGTAAGTCTAGCGAACAACAATGGAAACACACCTGTCCATTTAGCTGTCCTCAGTGTACTAGACGACAAGGGAATAATTGAAGAACTTATCAAAGCCAAAGCCAATGTAAGTCTAGCGAACAAAGAGGGAGACACACCTCTCCATTTAGCTGTCTTCAGAGATCCAAACAACAAGGGAATAATTTGAAGAACTTATCAAAGCCAAAGCCAATGTAAGTAGTGAACAACAATCAGGGGAGACACACCTCTCCATTTAGCTGTCCTCGATAGTCTAGACAACAATGGAATAATTGAAGAACTTATCAAAGCCAAAGCCAATGTAAATCTAGCGAACAACAAGGGAAACACACCTCTCCATTTAGCTGTCCGCATAGAGAATAAGGGAATAATTGAAGAACTTATCAAAGCCAAAGCCAATGTAAGTCTAGCGAACAAAGAGGGAGACACACCTCTCCATTTAGCTGTCCTCATAGACAACAATGGAATAATTGAAGAACTTATCAAAGCCAAAGCCAATGTAAATCTAGCGAACAACAAGGGAAACACACCTCTCCATTTAGCTGTCCTCATAGACAATAAGGGAATAATTGAAGAACTTATCAAAGCCAAAGCCAATGTAAGTCTAGCGAACAACTATGGAAACACACCTCTCCATTTAGCTGTCCTCCTAGACAACAAGGGAATAATTGAAGAACTTATCAAAGCCAAAGCCAATGTAAGTCTAGCGAACAACAATGGAAACACACCTCTCCATTTAGCTCTCCTCAGTGATCTAGACAACAAGAGAATAATCGGAGAACTTATCAAAGCCAAAACCAATGTAAGTCTAGCGAACAACGCTGGAAACACACCTCTGCATTTGACAGTTATTAGACGCAAGCACAACATTGTGTCTTCCCTAATCCAAGCTGGTGCGAATGTGAATCATCGAGATGAAAAAGGTAACAGTGCCTTGCATTATGCTGTTGACAACTGCATAGCATTGAAAAGACTGAATCGCAATCATATTTGTCCACCTTCTCATAAGCACAGCAGCATGAATTTTATTGAATACCTATTAAGAGAAGGAGCTGATATCAATTCATTAAACAACAATAAAGAATCTTCACTGATGTGGGCTGCAAGACGTAACGATGGTGATGCAGTTCATATGTTATTAGAATACAAAGCAAAAGTTGTACGTAATAAAAAAAAAAAAAGTAGATAAAGAATTTTCCAAGACAGCCCTTCATTTTGCTTTGGGTCATTCCCAACCAAACTTGAAACTTGTATATAAACTCATGAAAAAGGGCAGCACAAAGTCTTCAAGTGATATTTTGTTTTATTCTCTACTCAAGCACATTATGAGTGAACAATATGATAATCCTTCTAGTAGACTGACGAATGTGAAAACTCTGATAAAAGCTAAGATCCTACGATTTCGAAGTCTTAGATTCATTTCAAAAAATGATAATGCTATGTTGTCGTTGGAGTTGTGTTCTTATGCTGAAGCATGCTATGCTGAAATCAATACTCTGAGAGAAAACTATTTGGCATCATATATGTCATTTTATGATTTCGCTATGAAACACGTCAAACAAAGGTTATTTTATTTCAACCCGATTTTTTCGCGTATTATTTTTGAGGTTTTACTGAGTGATTATTTTCCTATTTACTATGATTTCGTACTCTATAATTTTGATGCATTTTTTCTTAGAGAACAATTAAGTAAAGTAGAAGTGTATTTGTGCATACCAAAAGATGAAAAGAAAATAATTTTGCCCAAAGTAGCAGTTTGGAGGCTTTCTATTTATTTGTCTCGTGTTGATATCTTTCATCTTACAAAAGCATATACTCGTGAAGTTCCAATTAAATAACATTTTTGCTCCTAATATAACTACTATGGGAAATAATGTGCTCATTTATTTCTAACACTTATTTATTACTATGAGATTCATTTATAATTGCATTACAAAAAATGATATTTACTCTTTTGATGTAACGTTGATTACTTTTATAGAATGATATAAAAGATAATAATATAGTTTACAAATATCACATTGAAAGTTTTTGTTTTATTCTTTGATCATTATTGTGTTTGATGTTTACGTTTTTTACCTTATATCTTAAGCTATTGCATAGAATTTATTCTGATGCTTTTATCTAACTTGATGTGGAGATATTTAGCTTTCAACAATTAATTGTTTAAAGTTGACAATTATTGATTAATTATTGATTATCAGCCTGAAATTTTGTAAAGCTTTTTACCACACAATACAGCTAATTGAATGATGTTTACAATTTTTTTATAAATAAAATTTACCAAATTTCACGTTTTTGTGTTGTGAACTTAGTAAAGGCAATATTTAGAATTTTTTTTTTTTATTTACATATTATATTAATTCTGAAATTTTATATATTTATGTAACGTAATCTTAGTAATGAGTCTGATGGCGGAGTGAATGGCGATCGGCGTCACAGGTTTCGGGATTGAGTCCCGGCAGTGCCATGGATGTTTGTAGTTGTTCGGAATGCATTTTAAACCGTAGGTTCCAGTCTAATATGACTGTTCGGCATAGGCGTGGCAACCCTACCCAGTAAA
Source organism: Caerostris extrusa (assembly GCA_021605095.1). Lineage (NCBI taxonomy): Eukaryota > Metazoa > Arthropoda > Arachnida > Araneae > Araneidae > Caerostris > Caerostris extrusa. Next base: position 3,103 of record BPLR01000882.1, on the reverse strand, counting down.
AAAGGAAACATCTGCTGCTTAGAAGTCTGCCAGTAGACAGATGGCCATAGTCCAAAACGGACTGTGTGTGTTGTCTACTCCTCAGCGTCATGCAGTGCTGGACGGACATCCCATGAGTAATCTGCTCATGGATGGAGGGAAAGGGGCCAGGTTCTGTTGTGATGGAGCATCCGTAGGTAGAAGTCTGACTTTGCTCCGCGACGCTCTTACAGCTATATGAGACTGGGATCTGTGGTGTAAAGGGGATTCCGAACCGCTACAAACATCCATGGAGCCGCCGGGACTCGAGCCCGAAACCTGTGGCGCCGAGCGCTAGACACTCGGCCATTCAGGTTCACATGGACTGTAGTGCCAGGTAGTTAGTTAATCTTAATAATATGATTAAGATTATGGTACTGTAATGACTATAAAAATACCTTTGTAGTAAGAGATCTACCATTAAAATAAAATGCTTAACTGCTACCCTTAAAATAATAAATTTATATATAATAAACAGAGTAATACTTCTATAAATTGGAAATTAACGTTTTATCTACCTATTAATGGTGTACAACTATTCTGATCAAGAAACACTCCTAAAATTTTTGTTTGTTGAAGTTTAATATTATTGTTGATTTTAAAATATTTCGTCATATTTACATGATTGTGAAATGACCACTTAAATTCTTTAGGGTATAATAACCTAATTACATCAATATACGTTAATTGAACATGTCAATTCCATTAATGAATGAGATGAAAACATTGGCAATAGTAAAATAATGTTTTTAAAAGCGAAAATTGTATAAATTGCTGAATCCGTACAAGAAAAATACTATTTTTAATTTGCATTATTTATTTATGCATTTATTATTTTATTTATAATTTCTTGAATTAAAAAGAAACTTCTTAACATTTTGATAAATTTAGGAAATATCTTTGAACATGTTTCGCTTTCACAAAATTCCTTTTGGATTTAAATCAAAGCAAAATGAAAAAAAGAAAAAAAAAACTAGCCTTCAAATATTCTTTATTAGGGGTAATAAAAATACCAAATAAATATTAACTCATCTACATGTTTGTAACTATATTAACTCATCTAACTAGTTATACTAGTTCTATCTAGGAAACTCTGTTAAGAAAATAAATAATGATTGTTAAATTCAACAACTTAAAACATTTATTGTGGGGCCTGAATGGCCGAGTGGCTAGCGCTCTGGCGCTCGGTACTACAGGTTTCGGGTTCGAATCCCGGCGGTGCCATGGATGTTTGTAGTGGTTCGAATCCACTTTAAACTGTAGGTCCCGGTCTGTTTAGCCCAAAGTGTGCACAAGTTGACCGTTGAGCGACAAACCAAACCCCTGCCTTAAATGATAAAGCAAGGTACTTTTTGGAACTACTTTGCGGTAGGTTTCTCAGGTTTCTATTTCATCCCTAATAAATAAAGATTTGAGAGGAGGGCAGTGAAAGCCAACATTGGTGGCCAAGAGTAATTAGTTTGATCAAAAAAAACTTGTTTTCAAACCAATAGATGAAACAAAAGTAGTTGGAAAAGCCGCAGTTTAGAAATGCCATAATTATTCCTCTATGATATATCTAGTAACATTTTACTACATAACACGTACCATTCATTATTTTTCAAATTTTTATCATTGACTGAAAGGTGATTTGGTTTGGTTTGTCGCTCTACAGTGGGTTTTTGCACACTCTAGGCTAATTAGACAGGGCAGGGACCTATAGTTCAACGTGCTTTCCGAACAACTCCAGGCCACCGCCAGGATTCAAACCTGAAGCCTGTGGTACCAAAAAGCCAGAGAGCCAGCCAATTGGTGACTGTGGTGAAGAACATTTTTGTCAAAGTTATAAAGTAAAATATGAATAAAATTTTCCATATCTAAATTTTGAATTTTTTTCAGTATTTATACTGTTTTTCACCTAGCTGTTAGATTTAATGACTGTTTAAATCTTATAATATAAGACTGTTATTTTTTAGTATTGTGCAATATGTACATTATTAATATTGTAGAAACCTTCATTTATAATGATAAAAAAAAAATTTCATCAATTTTTAACATTCATTTAATCAGTGTATTTCTGATAGAAAATCTTTGTAGGAATTTTTATATTATGTCCCCAATGAGTGATTACATAAGTTGTTTATGGAAAATTCTACTGGTCTACGTAACATTAAAGTACATTAAATCTATCCTATAATATAATGCTATTTTATTTCTTAAATTAAATTTAAAGATTTTCTTAAATGTGTTCAGACAATTTGAAACCATATATCTCTTGTGCCACATCCACAAAGTTCTCAAGTTATTTTTTTTTTTAATTTATAAGGGCATGTTAATACAAAAATTAACACATACTCCAAAATATTTTAACTGTAATATTGTAATAAAAAAATATTATTTATCTCACTCATTTGTTTTTATTAAAATGACTTTCAATATTGTAAATTGTATGATCAAACGTACATGATACTATGAAATCAGATAAATAATTGCAATTCAGGAATCCTTATCTTCTGAAAGAACAGTAATTAATTGCAGTTTTATAAATATTATAATTTTATGATGTATAATTTAGAAACAATGTTGTGTACTTTCAATGCTTCTCACTGAAATGTAAGCGAACTTTAATTTTTTTTTTTTTTTTTTTCATTTACTGAATTTTTCTATGAAATCACACATATATTTCTTGATTTGTTATTATCATGATAAAAGGCAACACAATATTCAATTAATGAATGATCAGCTTGAAATAATCAATGATTAGCTTGCAATATTCGATTTAGTGGGGGGGGATCGCATCTTTACAACCGCTGCGTTTTGTGCATACCTACCTACATGCACAGAAATATATATACATATATACACAGTCCAGTCACATTAATGTGACCACCACCTACTTTCGACGTCAACGTGAAATAACCAATCACAAAAGGCAGGGGGCAGCACATTGCAGTGGAGTGTATATAAAGGATGTCCTAGGGCATCGGAAAGCATTTCAGTCGTTAATTACCTTGATCGAATTGCAATCGATCCACTCTGCCAAAGGCTTTTCTGGCTTTTGACAGGTGGTCACATTAATGTGACTGGACTGTGTAATAGATAGAGA
>BPLR01000881.1:0-55270 GCA_021605095.1 Caerostris extrusa | reverse complement strand
TTTTAACCTGGTAGTGGATGACTTAAGACAGATCTGAAACATGGCAAACGTCACGCCCCTCGTTGCTTGGAATGCGTTCCGTAACAATGCCGCCGATTGAACCTCCACTTAAGTTGTAGATAACAGAGACTTCTGGGCCGCGCAGCAGCCAATTAGCTCCTTCCACTGTAAAATGTTGAAACATAGCGGTGGTCTCATGCCCTTGAGTTAATAAGAAAATAGATAATTAAAGCCCTTTAAAAAAAAGAATTATTTATTTAATAAATTATAAAATGAAAATAACAAAATTTCAAAAGTGTAGATGTTGATGAAATCAGTTGCTTGTATTAAAAAAATAAATAAATAAATAAATGAGCAACAGAATGAAATTAGGGAGAAAATGTTTAGGAGAAAAGCGAACTTTTTCATTTGCCAGTTGTAGGTAATAAATCAGTCAAAGCAGGAGAAAAATCGTCAGGATAAAGGAATTAATTTAAAATATTTAGAACAGTGCGAGGTCTTTGCTATGTTCGTGGGAAGAAATATCATGCTTACAATGTTTGTAAGAATTTATAAACAGGATCATCTTTGTTGCCAAAAAATGCAGATTTTTATGCCAAAATAAAAATTTTATTAAAGTTTTCATATTATTTCTTTCTCTTTCGTACTTATTTATTATTATTATTTAATTTTATAGTTTTTTTGAAATTTTATAGGAAAATGTATTTCCAGTGCACCAAATTTTGTGGTATTTTTATGCTAATCTATAATTTATTTAATACTTTTCTTCCTCATATACATAATTCATAATGTATTAGAAAATAAGAAGAATGTGTATATAATGAAAGAAAAATTCCTGAATTTATTTTATCTGTAGGTAATTTTTTACTTTAAGTCAAGATGGTAAAAATTTAGACCAGGTATAGTAATTATTATATATTTTAATAGAGGGTTATAGGATTTTTTGCAAAGTGAAAATAACTGCTAATCAGCCTTTGTTTCCATTTTTTTATCTTCCAGTTAATGAGCCATTTTTCTAAATCGACACAATGCTTTTCCCATAGTCTAAGTATATAGTCTATGGTGATTGATTCACATACCCGACCCGCCTTTAATATTGTTCTTTGTGGAATGTCGTTGATAAAGATATTATAGAAAAGGAGCTATTTATAGAGCCCTGGGGCACACCAGCATGAATATCACAATTGAGGAAAATAATACAACAAAGTGTGCATTCTTATATTCAAAAATTACTTTCAATCAAATTATGAGAGAAATTGTAAGAAATGATTTTTAAAATAATCCATTTAAGAATATATGACAGGTATTGTCTGTTTTATTTATGAGTTCGATCAGAAGAATTAAATTATATTCAAAAAAATCATGATGAGCGCTCTTCTTAAACATCTAATATAATAGGTTCTATGTTTCAAAATTTAAGTGATGCAGTGGCCATTCTAGATACGCACTGTTAATTGTTGATGGCAGAACAAACCAGATTCTTAGGCAATAGTTTTAGCACTTTTGATTCAACTTACACCTACGAATCGTTTTTCGAAATTAACCAAACACAAAATTGGTGTATAACGGACGCTAACCTGCAACACCAATTACGATTTTACAAAATAGCTAAGTGGAAACATAACAAATATCGTACTAGTAAAATAAAAATTTTTTAATGATTTCATTTTTTCTTATAAAATTCGTTTATATTGCCTAAATTTATCCATTTTTTATATTTCTTTTACAATGTGCATTTAATTATTATTATTATATTACCAAAGCTTACATGTAAAAATAACAGTAAACACAAAAATAATAACTCATTATGTTTCAAGTTTAAACTGACAAAAAATGTCTAATTGGGTCTAAATCTAATATGAGGATATATAATTTTAACGGCCCGCTGAGTTATGATGCATTTCCAAAGTAACCCGCAACTGATCATTTATGTTGACCACCTGGTCTTTATAGATATTTGCCAAAACTATATAAGTAGGGTTCATAATATCTCAAACATAAAAGATGTGCATGTTTTAATCTTTTACATTTTTATCTTGTTTTTATTTTGATTATCCCCTTAAAATTAATAACGCTTGATAATCCAACACAGTTCAAATGCATTTTTTTTGACGAACTTAAGAGAACATTTTAAGTTTATTTTTAAAAAAATGATAGTTTAAATATAAACGCTTTTAGAGTTAATCAAACTAAAGTAAAAAATTTCATTTAACATTTAGAATAAAATGACCGACGAAAATGAATGTCACTGTTCTAAAAGATGGGGTGCTCGGTATAAATCGTTATAACTTTTTTCATTAGTTTCAACCCGAAATGCAGAGTTAATTTAAAAATGTCAAAAAGCACCCCACGCTTTTAGAAATTGACTTCAAATTTTTTAAATCATTTCATTTTATTGTTGATTGATTGAGTTTTTATTTTTGTTAAGAAAATGTTTTATTTTTAAACTATTAGTTAACATCTTTTTAGTTTGATTAACTCTAAAGCATGTTTTTTTTAGTTTTTAAATATAATTTAAACGGATTTAAAATAAAAATTAACAGTTAAAAGTGTTATTTAAATTTTAAGATTAAATAAATAACAAAAAATGTTCTATAAACAAAATAATTATACAAAATAGGTATGGTTTGATAAGTTGAATAAAACTTTTTTTTAACCAGTAGATGAAAATCAAAAAAACCCAAATTCAGTTAATAATACAAACAAACATTTATAAATATCCAATAAAAAAGAGAAGCGTATTAAAAAAATTAAAATTTAGTATCTAAAATCTCATTTTAAGTTTGATAAGTCATTTAAAAAAATTTTATCTTACTTCCCCCAATTCCTTTGATTTGTTTATTAATCTCCTATATATATAGTGTTAACAAATTTTCAAATCGTTAATTTAAATACTTTTTATTCAAGTGATAAGTTCAAATACATTTTTTTTTTTTTAAACTTGCTTAAGTAACAAAAATTTCTGTAACTAAAATTTTTTTTTTTTTTTAAGCTAAAAACCTTCTTTTTTACCAAGTTATAAGTTAAAACGAATTTTGCCAGTTAAAACCAACACAAAAACGCATTTATAAATATTCGACAGAGCTTTTATAATTTTTTTTTATTTAAAAGAAGTAGAAAATGCTTTTTATAATTATTATCTCATTTAAGCTCTTTGATTTTCGTGATAACTTCAATGAGTAAGAAAACACTTTTTTTTAAACTTTATTTTTAAGGCCAATAAATAACAAAAAATACCAATTACGAATATTAAAAGTAAGTAAACAAAAAGCAAACTTGTACTTAGAAGTATAAATTACAAATAACAAAAATCTTTCTATAATCAAAACTTTAATAAGGTGATTTTTTCGTTAAATTAAGTAAAAACTTTTTTAATGCAGTTATAAGTTAAAACTTCAAAGGTTTTGTTAATTAAATACTGATAACAAAAGCATTTATAAATATGTTATTCGACATAGCAGGGGCCTGATGGCCGAGTGGTTAGCGCTCGGTACCACAGGCTTCGGGTTCCAGTCCCGGCGGTGCCACGGATGCTTAGTAGTGGTTCGAAATCCCCTTTAAAACCGATAGGTCCCTTCATCTAATATGAACGTAAAACGCCGTTGTCGAGGGTAACGTGTTAGTCGTGTAACCGTAGCATATCTTCAAGCTACGTGTTCCCTGATAGTGATAAATGAGTAACAGCGGTGCACCCTTGCTTATGGTATAAATTGTATCTGTATTACCAGTTAGCTGCATTGGAATAACATATTCAACATAGCTTTCGTAATTTTTTAAATTTTAAACAAGTAAATAAAAAAATTTTAAAGTCAATTCTACTTTTTTCACTCTATTGCAGAAAGTCCTTTTTATAAATAATTTTCATTCATTTTTTTAAGTTTATCTGGCACCCTATTGGTAGATGTATGCAACTTAAATCTAAAAAAAACTAAAATTAATTAATTAAATTTAATTACTGAATTAATATTTGAAAAATTGTATTAACATCAATTGTCATCCACTACAAGTTAAAAAAAAAAAAATGTATTTGAACTTGAGGTGGAGGATTAAAAAGATTGAATTAAAATTATTGATTTTATTAAATTGATTGATTAACGATTATTGAATTTATTTTATTAACGATTGAAAATTTGAACAAGATATATATATATAGGGAGAGTGTGGGCTAATAGAAAGAATTGAAAAAATAGAAAATGTCTTTCATAATTATTGCCTCTTTTTATTTGATTTTCATGATAAAAAAATTTTTTTTTTCTTGCACTTTTAAAGCTAGCTTTAGATTTTTATCAATTTAAGGCCAATAAATAAATTTAAAAAATGCTAATGACGATTTAACAATCAGTAAAGCAAAAACTATTTGTTGTTTTTTAGGCCGAAGAATGATTGTTGACAGCTTTTCACGGTCCATTATGTTCTTCAGAATTTTAAATTACCTTGCTCTTTCATAATGATCCTATCACCTTGTAACATTAGGAAAACGTGTTGGGAGAGATTGAAAAAAAAAAAAAAGATTAAAAATAGAATGCCATTATTATTATTTTGAACCCCGTTTCTGAGTGGAAAAAATTAAAGAAATTTTTTTTTTTTTTTACTTTGTATAGCTGTTTTTCACTGATTGCTTTTCGTTTTCAATGCTTTTTTAATTTTTTATTGTCAATGTTACAATGCCTTTTATTCTTTCAATTCCTTCTATTAGCTCACACTCTCCCTATATATATCTTGTTCAATTTTTCAATCGTTCATAAATGCTTTTATTCATCCACTCAAGTTCAAATGCATTTTTTTATACTTGTAGTCGATGACAATCGATGTTAATACAGTTTTTTCAAATATTAATCCAGTAATTAAATTTAATTAATTCATTTTAGTTTTTTTTTTTTAGATTTAAGTTGCATATATCTACCAACAGATGGTGCAAAATAAACTTAAAAAAAAAATGAATAAAATTATTTATAAAGGGACTTTTTTGCAATATAATGAAAAAAAAAGTAAGAATTGATTTTAAAATTTTATTTTTTATTTTATTTGTTTTGAAGATATTTTTAAACTATGTTGTGGATGTAATGCCGTAGCCCTACTGGGAAACATTGAATTGGTCACATCAGAGGGGGAAGGACCTAAATATCTAGTTCGCGACTGTAAAAATGAAAAGTACATTAAAAAAGTCGTCGTCTGGTTCATTATTTTATTTCTTTTTTAACGAACCGAAATAATATTTCAGAGAATAACGGCAAAAATTTCCGAAGACAAATATTTCTGTTATTTTAATCATGTCAAAAAAGAAAATAATTTTTCGAAGTAAATTCCATTTTTTTTAACCAAATAATAATTAAAAAAATTCCTCACAATAATCTGAAGAAAAATTCCTTAGAGATATGATCAATTGAATATATTAAAAAGTTGGTGGAACTGAAGAATTTCCAATGCCCTAAATTTTTCCGAGAAAATATTTTATATCCACAAAATAAAGAAAAAATAATAATAAAAAAAATCAATGGATTAACAATCCTTTCCAGAAATCAATTACTTAAATTCATTTTGTTTTTTTTTTTGCTGGGTTTCCCAAGTTTTATAGTCATTATTCTGCCTTGAAAGCGAATGAATGGCGCGGAAATCTATTTTCTTCTTTCATTAAAGCAAACTCCAGTTAAGTTTTATTAGAAATCTATTTATTTTTCTCCTCTCTTAGTACCCAACTTTGTGAAAGAATTTTTTTAATTTCACTTCCTTCTATTAGCTCACACTCTCCCTATATATTTCTTGTTCAAATTTTCAATCGTTCATAAAAGGCATTCATCCACTCACGTTCAAATACATTTTTTTTGAACTTGAGTGGAATTTGATGTTAATACAGTTTTCAAATATTAATTCAGTAATTAAATTTAATTAATTAATTTTATTTTTTTTTTTTATTTGTAGCATATATCTACCAATAGTTCATTTTAAATTGTGGTGGTTTCATACGTAAACAGATAATTGTTTCAATTATCTTAAAAATATTCTGTAAGGATCAGTTAATGTTTATGGATGAATTTAATCGTAATTTTAACATTACATATTCAAGGTCCATTTATAAAATAAGTGATAAAATATGTTCACACGTGATAAATTAAAATTCGGAAAATAATAATTTTTTATTATTGTTATTCAATTCCTTCTATTAGCTCAAACACTCTCCCTATATAATATCTTGTTCAAATTTTCAATCGTTCATAAAATACTTTTTATTCATCCACTCACGTTCAAATACATTTTTTTAACTTGTAGTGGATGACACTGGATGTATAATACAGTTTTTTTTCAAATATTAATTCGGTAATTAAATTTAATTCATTAATTTTATGTTTTTTTTTAGATTTAAGTTGCATATATCTGCCAATAGATGGCGTCATAAAAATCAAATCCTTGAAAAAATGAATGAAAAATTATTTATAAAAGACTTTCTACAATAGAGTGAAAAAAAAAAAAGTAGGAATTACTTATAAATTTTTTTATATTACTTGTTTATAGAATTGTTCGTTATCCATAACCAATGTAATTTTCAATGACTAAATATCGAAAGCAATAAAAGTACGTATATGAGCATAGTTTACGTAAATTTGAACCCTTTTCAAACACGACTACCTGCCATTAACTTTTATTTTCTAAAAAATATTTAGCTCACGTAGAGTAAAAAACTTCCTGCTTGCTTTAAAATTTTAGCTACATTGACTTTATAAATACAGAAATGTGCATATACTCACTGTAACTTGATCCGAATACGTGTACGTGGTATAAAATGGCACTTTTTCGAACGCTGCCAAAAATGCAAGTAAAAATATTCTATTGGTTGAAGAGTCTTTTTCTGGCATGAAGAAGTTAGAGGAAAATTCAATTTGAAACAGTGGGAAAGAATAGGGAATCAGGAAGACGGAATGTGGAGAGAGAGAGAACGGAATGTGATTGGCTAGCTTCCTAAGTCTTGAGATTTTAGTATTAGGTAGAAATTCATTTAATTGGTTATTAAAATCTCATGTCTTAGAAGGCCAAGCAATCAGAGGCCTGAAGGAATCGAACTGCCGATGGGTTGATTTAATAACTTGTTGGGTTGATGATTTTAATAACTTGTGAAAACCCACCTTTAGAGGTTCAGTCCTCTGGCAGTTTTGTTGTAAACACTGTTTCAAAAAACGTGGAGACTCGATGGCGTTTGGGATGTTCAGCAACTTGTCTCGTTAGTCGGACAGCCTGGTGAGAGTTTTACGGGTTTTCTCCCATATGATACGCAAATTAGGGGTAATTCTCTTTTAAAAATCCGTTCGAAAGGCACTGCCTTCCTTCTTCAGCGACACAAAGTCCACAAAGTTCAACCACACTAGTCCGACTCACGAGGCAAGATGCTTCCAAACGACATCGAGTCTCCTCGTTTTGTGAAACAATGTCTACAACAAAGTTGGCTGTGGATAGAACCTCAGTCCTAGTGCTCACCAAAGGCGGGCCATTGAATCACGAGCGGGGCATATTTGTAGTAAATGAATAAAAATTGTTCTATGCCAAATTAAAGACTTAGTATGCTAAATATCAACAAGTAATACAAAAAAAAAAATTTTTTTAGTCAATTCCTACTTTTTTTCACTCTATTGCAGAAAGTCCTTTATAAATAATTTTCATTCATTTGTTTAAGTTTATCTGGCGCCATCTATTGATGGATACATACATCTTAAATCTAAAAAAAACTAAAAATTAATTAATTACATTTAATTAATGAATTATTGTTTGAAAAAAAACTGTATTAACATCCAGTGTCATCCACTACAAGTTAAAAAAATGTATTTGAACTTGAGTGGATGAATAAATACAGTCTGAGTAAAAAACTTTAAGGCCAGTAGACATTTTTGAGAAAATGGAAACATTTAAACTGAAGAATTAAAAATACCATTAGATTGATAATTATTGAGCTTAAATAAAGTAAAAAAAGTAGAAAATTAATTTGCAAATATTTTATTATTAGAAAATATTACGTAACACACAGATGAATATTTGAGCCTGAGTAAAAACTTTAAGGCCAGCATAGAAAATAACATATAAGAAAAAAATTACAAATTCTTAGAAGGTTGTGTAGGAGCCATTACTTCGAATTACTTCAAATATTCTTGTTTTCATGGATGAAACGAGTTTTTGACAAAGGGTGGGGTCGGTTTTTATACCATCATCTTCGATAGTAGATTTCAGCTCTGTTGTTGATGTAAAATGCCTCCCATTTGCATAAACTCTTCTTGCTAAGTCAGCCCAAAGGTTCTTGATTGGGTTGCGGTCAGGTGATCTAGCTGGCCATTTCACAGTTTCAACATTGTTGACTTGGAACCAATTTTTTGTGCTGTTACTCGAATGGATCGGTGCATTGTCTTGCTGATATTTCCAATTTTCTCCAGCAAGACATTCAGCATTCGGCAAAAGATGATTTGTTAGGACATTTTGGTATCCTTGTGAATTCATTCTACCTGAAACGAATGCAATTGAGCCCACACCATTGTAAGAAAAACAGCCCCAGTCATGACAAACCCTCCAGCTAATTGGCGCTTGGAGAATATTTCTTTTCATTTCTTATATCATGCCAGTAGAAATTCAAGCCATCTGGTCCCCCAAATTCCATTTTTTTTTTTGTCAGAAAAAATAATTTCTATCCATTGGTTGTTCCAGGTCATGACTTTCTGGCCAAAGTTCAAAAGGCTCTATTTTTGTGTCTCTGCAGTAACTGAGGCTTAGTCAATTTTGCTGTATAAGTGTACCTTCCAGACCTTCTAAATCTGTTATAAATCGTTTTTGACAAACTTTTAAACCTGTCGTCGGAATCAGTTTCCTGGTTGAGTACTTTCCAGTAGATGCAAGTTGGCAAACTCTTCTTTCATCACGCGAGGACAAAGCTTTAGGTCTTCCCCCAGTATTCTTTTTACCATAATTGTCTTTCAATTTTAAAAAATTATTGACTACAGTCTTTGATCTTCCTATCTTTATCGCAATAGCACAACTACTCATTCCTGTTGAAGACAAAGCTTCGATCTGTCCTCTTTTCACGATCAGTTAACTTCTTACCCTTCGCTATCTTCACAAAGATCACCAATACTTCGAAGAAACGTATGACAAATATGAAAATTGCAGCGTTGTCACATGCTAGTAGTTGCAATGGTAATTACACGATTATATTATATTTATTTTTAAAAAATGACTGGTGGCCTTAAAGTTTTTACTCAGGCAGAAATACTAACTTTGTAAATAACCACATGTTTCTCATAATTATGTATTTACAAATTATGTTTATAGCATTTATTTCTTATCAATGAACTTTAATAATTATTATTTGAATCCCTTTTATTTCATTTTACATTTTCTCAAAAATTTTTACTGATCTTAAAGTTTTTACTCAGGCTGCAGTATTTTATGAACGATTGAAAATTTGAACAAGATATATATAGGGAAAGTGTGAGCTAATAGAAGGAATTGAAAAAAAGAAATTGATGATTGCAGTTATCCAATATAACTTTTCACCACAAAAATAATAAATTTCAATATAACAGAAAATCAATAGAATTAACAGAAAGTTTATTCAATTTTTTTCCCTAAAAATGTTGTATTTATTATCACCAGTTTATTAAGAAATCTTTAGTTTTAATAGTAAATAAGTAAGAAACTACTTCTTATATTTATATATATATATATTTCTAAAGGACTTGTCGATTTAGCTCGTGAGGGGCAAAAAATCTCCTTAGGTATATGTACAGGTATCACAGACCCGAGGCGAACCAGACTTCTTTGTCTTCATTCTTTCCTCATTTTCCTTTTCATCCTCAAAAATGCAGACCCATTTATTTTCGAATTAACTTTTTTTATTAGCTACTTATACCTTATATTTAAAATTTGTTTTCAGTGCCATTCTGTTGCGTTTTATTCAACCCGATAAAGTTTTTTTACTTATGTTTTAATCGAAAACATGTAAGAAAAAGAATTTTAATAAGAATTCATGGATCAATCACTTGTTGTCGTACAACTCTTTGAAATGTTATTATTTGTATACTGTCTGAAATGCTTGGCAAAAATTGGCCCTTGTGCCATAAAACTGCCCCTACCTAACTTTGTCGATTTAAAATCAGGAATTATTTACTTACCAGAGAGTAGTTATTAGTGATTTTTAAATTCACCATGTAGTGTGCAGGTCGGGAAACCCGATTGTAACTGGGTGTACTTGGATCGAGATATTTGAGTGATAGGTTGGAGAACTCACAGCTTTATTGACACAAGCACAATTAACTACAGACGATATTTAACATATTTAAAGACAGACAATTATAGATTCGTGGAAGGACTCCACTTCTCAGCCGAAAATCCGAAGTTCGGTTATGCGCAGGGTGCGCGAAATATACTTCTTCTCCTGGTGACAGTCTGTAAGCCAGTTGGCCATTTCTCCTGTCAGTGCGTAGGAGGAAACATGGTTATAATCATTATTTAAGTTTTTGTTCATCAAAATGCTATTCGTTAATTCAAGTCACCGAAAGAAAAATTGTCCATAAAATAAGCCTTTCGTATAGTTTGTTTCTAATAGCGTTGATGTTTCTTATACTTAACATTGGTGTTTCTTATAATTTTTGTATGTTTATTATGGGAAAAATAATGAAAACAAAATCTATCACGTACAATTTCATCAAAAATCGCTGTCTGATTTTAAGAATTAAATATATTTAGTATGAAGAAAACATTATTTTTTATGAGTTCGCAAAACACATTTATGTAATTAATAGAGTGAACTAGTATATGAAAGCAATAATCATGAAAAAAGAAGACAAACGAATAGAAACAATCCCTACAATAAGGAAAAGATTTTTTGAAGAAAAGCAAAAACGTCATTACAAGTACTCGTAACTTTTTACATTATATCTATTGTTGTAACCATGATTCCTCGTACACACTAGCAAGAACGCAACCCTGTGACGTTCAGGGAAATGGCCAGTTGGTCTAGAGACTCTCACCAGAGAAAAATGCAGCGCAACCTGCGCTATCGCTGAAAACGTTTAGTTTATAATCTCTCACCCCGAGAGGAAATATATTTAGCGCATTAGTTGGCCTACAGGTTATCACCGGAAGGAAGTATATTTTGCGCATTCTGCGCGTAGCCGAGTTTCGGATTTTCGACTTAGAAATGGTGTCCTTCCACGAACCTATAACGATCTGTCTTTTAATGTGTTAAATATTGTATGCTTCTAATTGTATGTGTGTGGTGTTTGCGCGTGTGTAAATAAAACTGTGAGATCTCCAACCTGTGCCTCAATTATCTCAACCGAACCACATCTAATTGCAATCCGGCTGCCCAACCCGCGTACTACAGTGACTCGAATTAAGAAAAAATGTAATTTGCACAAATTTACAAAAATAAAACTAATATTGATTGTCATTATTTTATGATTTCAGTTAATTGCAGCAAAAAATGCAATCCATTCTTGAAAAAAAAAAAAAAAACCCATTACGTCATAGAAAAAAAAAAATGGATTTCATTTTTCAGCACAGAAAATAATATAAAAATAAATAATTAAAATTAAAATAATTTTCCAAGAAGCATATTTTGGGTGGGAATGTGCAATGTTTGTAGTTAATGTAACAGTTGGGCTGACATGTTCGTAGGCTGGCACATAGATGGCGCTACTAGTATTAAATCCGTATGATTTTTTAGTTAGCCCTAACCTTCAAAAGACACGTGTATAAATTTGACAGCTGTTGCACTATTAGTATGTGAGTTATAGCATTTTTAGCGAAGCAACTTTTGTTAGTTTGAAAAAATGGATTAAAAGGAATGTCATGTGTTAATTAAAGCATTGCTTTTTGGCGAAAAAAATACTATTGAAGCCAAGACTTGGCTTGATAAACCTTATTCGGACTTTGCACCAGGAAAATCAACCGCAGAGAAGTGTTTTGCTAAATTTAAACAAGGCGAAATAAGCACCGAGGATGACGCCGCAGTGGACGGCCCAAAGAGGCTGTTACCGACGAAAACATCAAAAAGTCCACAAAAAATAATTTCTGATAACCGTAAAGTGAAGTTGATTGAGATTGCCGAGACCCTAAAGATATCAAAGGAACGTGTTGGACATATCGTGAATGAATATTTGATATGCAAAAGCTTTGTTCAAAGTGGGTGCCGCGCGAGCTCACAATCGACCCAAAACAACAACGAATTCATGATTCTAAGCAGTGTTTGGAGCTGTTCAATCGTAATAAACCCGAATTTTTGCGTCGATATGTGACAATGGATGAAACTTGGTTCCATCTTTTTCACACCGGAGTCCAGTCGACAGTCAGCCAGTGGACTGCACGCGATGAACACTAAAAATGCTATCACTCACATACTAATAGTGCAACAGCTGTCAAATTTATACACTTGTCTTTTGAAGGTTAGGGCTAACTAAAAATCGTATGGATTTAATATTAGTAGCGCCATCTATGTGTCAGCCTACGAACTTTTCAGTCCCCCTGTTATTAGTTTACTAAAAATGATTCGGTGTAAAAATATCCCTTCTAGACAGCTGACTGTGAAGTATGACAGCAAAAGCGCATAAACCGCTCCCGTTGCCATTCACGGCTGGTAAATGAAAGCCGATTAATCAGCAGAGGGCAGGAATGATGTGAAAGCCGGAATTTGAGTGTCATCATGTACGGGATGCCCAATTGCTTCCGCGTTTCAAGATACCAGAGAGGATGTGTGGGTAGCATTCATCACACGGAAAGAAAGAGGAGGAGGTTTTTTCTAAAAAAACAAAACAAAAAATAGAAGCAATATGTCTTATTCGAAATTCAGCAGACTGTGCTTACAAAAGTAATTGCGGTTCTTTTAAAAATTTTGTATCAAGTTTAAACTAAAAAGATCTGTGAGAAATGTTAGCCACTAATTCATTTATTTATTTTAATAATTTAATTTTTTACAAGAATGCATTGATAAAGAATCATTTAGATTCACCATGATTTATAAAAAGAAAGGCGAAAAAAATGTAGTTTATCATATGTATATACACTGAAGTGACAAAAGTCATGGGATACCTCTTAATATCGTGTCGGCCCTCCTTTCGCCC
The DNA here is from genome assembly GCA_021605095.1 of Caerostris extrusa. Classification (NCBI taxonomy): domain Eukaryota; kingdom Metazoa; phylum Arthropoda; class Arachnida; order Araneae; family Araneidae; genus Caerostris; species Caerostris extrusa. The sequence goes on along the minus strand of BPLR01000881.1, from coordinate 42,179 downwards.
GGCGAAGTGCAGCAACTCGATGTGGCATGGACTCAACAAGTCGTTGGAAGTCTTCTGCAGGAATATTGAGCCATGCTGTCTCGATAGACGTCCATAATTGTGAAAGCGTTGATGGTGCAGGATTTTGGGCACGAACAGACCTCTCGATGATGTCCCATAAATACTCGATGGGATTCATGTCGGGCGATCTAGGTGGCCAGATCATTCGTTGGAATTGTCCAGAATGTTCTTCAAACCAATCGCGAACAGTTGTGGCCCGGTGACATGGCGCATTGTCATCCATAAAAATCCCATCGTTGTTTGGGTACATGAAGTCCATGAATGGCTGCAAGTGATCTCCAAGTAGCTGAACATAAGCATTTCCAGTCAATGTTCGGTCCGGTCGCACAAGAGAACCAAGTCCATGCCATGAAAAAACAGCCCACACCATTACGGAGCCACCACCAGCTTGAACAGTGCCTTGCTGACAGTTTGGGTCCATGGCTTCGTGGGGTCTGCGCCACACTCGAACCCTACCATCAGCTCTTACCAACTGAAATCGTGACTCATCGGACCAGGCCACGGTTTTCCATTCATCTAGGAACCAACCGATATGCTCACGTTCCCACGAGAGTCGCTGCAAGCGATGTCGTTCTGTCAGTAAAGGCACTCGAGTCGGTCTTCTGCTGGAATAGCCCAAGAAAGCCAAATTTCTGCGCACAGTTCTAACAGACAAGTCCCTTGTACGTCCCACATTGCTTTTTGCGGTTATTTGACGCAGTGTTGCTTGTCTGTTAGAATTTAAGACTCTTTGCAGACGTCGCCGGTCTTGGTCGTTAAGTGCAGGCGGTCGACCACTGCACTGCCCATGGTGGGATGTTATGCCTGAAATGTCATACTCTCGGCACACTCTTGACACAGTGGATCTGGGAATGTTGAATTCCCTAACGATTTCCGAAATGGCATGACCCATGCGTCTAGCTCCAACTAACATTCCGCGTTCAAAGTCTGTTAATTCCCGTCGTGCGGTCATCATCACGTCAAAACCTCTTCACATGAATAACTTGAACAGAAATGAAAGCTCTGCGAAAGCACTGCGCATTTACACCTGTTCTACGCGATGCTACTGCCATCTGAAAATTTGCATATTGCTATCCCATGACTTTTGTCACTTCAGTGTATATATATTTTTTTTTTTTTGGGGGAGGGAAATGATTATATTCCCTTGAATCTACACTTTTAAGTAATTTACTACTAGAGTCTCTTTATAAATATTTATAAATTAGATTATAAGATTATTAAAAAATAAATTTTAAATAGAATAACTTCATTTTGATTTAATTTAAAAATTCCAGTAATGTTAAGCAAAATTGAAAAGGCATTTGAAAACATTAATATAAGGGAAAAGATTTCATCATTCGAATTTTCAAGTACATAATTAACGCTCGGTGGCGCAGGTTTTGGGTTCCAGTCCCGGCGGTGCCATGGACCTTTGTAGTGGTATGGAATCCACTTTAAAACCGTACTTACAGGTCTAATATGACTGTAGAGCGTTGGACATAGGGCTGAGAACCCTACCCCGTAAAAAGACAACATCTCCAATCTTGAAATCTGATATCAGGCAGACGGCCTTGGTCCACCATGAGACCTTTTGCGCCAATGATTATGATTAATATATATAATTAATATATATAGCTAAATATTTTATATAGTTTATACTACACTAGATGATGTTGCCAATTTATATGAAGTAAAACATTTTTAGTTTTGGCAAAATTTATTAAGAAAAATATCGCTAACAATTTTGCTGAAAAGGAAAAAATTATTTTTTCAGTAACTATTTAGAAATGGAATGAATTTAGAAACTAAAATATAAAGAAGCCCGTATAGTTTTTTTTTGTCCTAATGCATGCGCAATTAGACCGTGGTCTTTTATAGCATAAGGGCTGCACCGACGTTACTCACTTAGCTCTACCCAGGGGGTGCGTGTAACTTAAAGATAAGCCACGGACGCGGAGTAACAATGCCCCCAACGCTCTACGATCTTGTTAGACCAGAACCTACGGTTTAAAGTGGATTCCGAACCACTACAAACATCCATGGCACCGCCGGGATTCGAACCCGATACTTGTGGTACTGAGAGCCAGAGCGCTAACTACTCGGCCATCAGGTCCCACCTGAAATAATAATAATATAAATAATAATACTGAAACAATAAATAAGCAAGCTAAAAAAAAATTCACAAAAATCTTCCATTTTAACGTAAAGAAAATTTATAAAGATAAAGGAAAATCTATAAACGAAACTATCACGCTACCGGATAGCGCTAAGCATAAAATACATTTTTGGTTCATTAAAAAATAAATAATGTACATTTTTCTAGACTTCAATCCGCATTTAACTCCCTGGCATTACAGCCATGATGGGCCAAGGCCTTCTCCCTACTGGCAGATTTCGAGACAGGAGATGATTTCACTCACACAACGCTCTACTGTCATATTAAATCAGGACCTACGGTTTAAAGTGGATTTCGAACCACTACAAACATTCATGGCACCGCCGGGATTCGAACCCGAAACCTGTGCCACCGAGCGCCAATCAATTTCAGAATAGAGAATTTAATGAAAAAAATTTCGATGTTAATTCTTACGTTCTTTGAATTATGCAGGAATTTATAAAGAACACATACACACATTTTTACATATCTTCTGCATAAAAAATATTCAGAATTCATAACGTAAAACACGCGCGTAAATATCGCTACAATTTTTTTTTTTTTATAAGTAATTTTGCTTTTATAATTTTTTTTTTTCTTTCTACTAAGCTTTTACGGTTTACAGTTATTACATGCGGTTTACTATGCTTTTAAGGTTACGGTTATATTTGTTACTACTAGGTCATAAGAGAGGCAAAAATATGACTAGTCACGAAATTTAAGGAAATCGAAAAAAATTATTTAAATATTTAGATTAAATCAAAACCAATTTTAAGCGTAAACCGTAAAAGCATAGTATAAAGAACAAATTAGATAATTATTTATTTTCATATGTTACCTTTTATCCCACCAAATTTTAGGCACTATTACCCGGCTAATAAATAAAATACTTCTCCGTTAATTCACAACAATAAATATTTAACGCATGATGCAATTGTGTCCTTGAAAATCTATACAATCACTGAGCTATTTTCGCGTTATAATACGAACAGGTCGTTTCTCGCACCAAAGAACACATTCGTTAAATATGCAATGCAATCTTGAAAGTACGTTCAGTCATCAATAGTTGATGATTTCCAACCATGGTTGGTTGATAAGCCAGGGTCGAAATCTCGCTGCGTGGCTCCATTTCAGTTACTGTATTAAAAACAAGTTATTGTTCTCTAATCCTTGAAAATAATATGTTTTTATAATTTTTTTTTTTTTTTTAATATTTAATCTCGTTCACACTTATGATTTACAAAATGCGAAATTAACTGAACCGTGAGAATAACCTTAATTTGATTCTTGAAACATACATTAATGTTATTTATATATAATTATGTTTACGAATTACAGGAAATAGCGAATAAAAATTATTAACTCAGATTAGTTTTAAACAAATAATATAAAAAAAAAATTTAAGTCAATTCCTACTTTTTTACACTCCTCTATTGCAGTAAGTCCTGTATAAATAATTTCCATTCATTTTTTTAAGTTTATCTGGCGCTATCTATTGGTAGATATATGCAACTGAAATCTTAAAAAAACTAAAAATTAATGAATTAAATTTAATGAATGAATTAATATTTGAAAAACTGTATTAACATCAAGTGTCATTCGCTACAAGTTAAAAAATATATATATGAACTTGAGTGGATGAATAAAAAGTATTTTATGAACGATTGAAAATTTGAACAAGATATATAGGGAGAGTGTGAGCTAATAGAAGGAATTGAAAAATCGGCAAAATCGCAGAATAGGAGCCGTTGGGATTTGGCGTCAAAAATTCTTTTCGCCAAAGTGCGCCAACAGAAGGGTACGATTGTAAGTGAAGTGAATTGCAAATAGATCAAGAAATCCGGGTTGCCAATTTGGGCGACTTACAGGTCAGTTGGTGTCACAAAAAGTTGCCAAATTCCAACGGGGTCTATTTTGCGCTTTAGCCAAAACACCTTCTACTATAAAGTGAAATACCTAATTAAAATGGGTTTCTACAATAAGTTGATATTTTCAAACAATTAGATGGTTTGTTTTTGTAGTTCTATCGTCATTTTTTGCACACTTTAGGTTAATTAGACCGGTACCTGCAGTTTAATATAGATTCTGACCCACTAACAAACATCCAGCCACTGCCAGGATTCGAACCTAAAGCTTGTGATAACAAAGGCCAGAGCCACTTAGTCATTAGGCTGCTCAAACAATAAGATAACTTTCTATTATAAGAAGAGATTTTAAAAAACGAAAAGTCGAAGAATACTTATTTAAGGATAGAAACTTAATATTATTAACAAAATAGTAAAATCATTTAATTGATTCCTTTGAATTATTTTATTAAAACTTTAAATATAAAAATTATTAATGTTTTTCAGTATGTAATTTATTTTGACTTTATAATTTTTTGGATTAATTTGTTTTAGTCATACAAATGATTATGGAAACCAAATTAAACGAATCATGAGAATAACTGTAAATTTATTCTTAAAAAATGACATTGTCATTGAAATATAAAATTAAATTTTGAATTCATTATATAATATGCAGAAATACTGTAATTTCTTTTGTATAATTTTCACAATAAAATAAAATGTTTAGAGTTATGTTCTCATATTGAAAAATATATTATTTATTTAGTGTATATTTTATAAATTTTATATTTTTATTTTATAAAAATTAAAAAAATAAATATAAAATACAATTTTGATTTAGATTTATTGCTTTCTAAGGTTTTCATAATCATCATCATTTGTTAAAATTCTGATATAATAGCTTTTTTTAAAATTTTTGAATATAATTTCTTATTGTTAAAAAATTATTTTGGTTTGGTATATTATAATTTTACTATTTTTATAAGATTTCAAAATGAATTTTATTGTGTGTGAATTTACACTATAAACTATATTAATACAGCGATTGTGGTAAAATTTAGATACAAAAAAACCCCTTGAATTTAAAAATTTAAAACACTGAAAATTATAAATTTATCAACTTTACCAGTATAAGAACAAATAAAAAAAAATTGTAAAAATAAATTAATATTAACTAATTATTTCTATATAAAAATTTTGATAGTTCCAATTTCGAGAAATAAAAATTAAATATAAAAACCGAATTCAAGTTCGAATTGAAAATTAAGAAGATGACTAATCTAGAAAAAAAAATTCAACCAGGTCATTGAAATTTGAAATGTGAGTCATACAAATATGAGAAAGAAATATCGAGCAAGTTCATAACAATGCGCTTTATACATAACTTAATGACGCAGCTGAAATAATTAGGTCAAGAAATAAGTTTAGGCAAGTTTATGTAAGCATGTGCAATACGGTGGCAGTTTTTTCCCAACATTGATGACTACTGCTATTCACATAAAAAATACAATGAATAGAAAGTAATCACTCAATTAATAAGCATTGAAGTAAATAACATTATTTTTTTGTTGGTAGCAGATGTTGCATGACAGAAGATGACAGCATATGACAATGAGATGAAACCCCCCAACCGGAAATAAAATAAAAAATATTTGATAGATTCTTTTACAAATAGACATCTGCCATAAAAACAATTATTTACCTAGATAAGGGATGTGTTAAATTCGTCTTTCGCCACTACAACTTAGATGCACTTAGAATAAGAGGGGAAGGGGAAAGAAAACATCGAAAATTGCTTAGCCGCTAAAGGAAAGGAAAATTGCCTTTTTTTTACACATAATAAATAAATAATATATATGGTAATAAATTAAATAAATAAAATTTTGCAAATTTTTTCTTCTTTTTTTAAGTCTTTTTGTTTTACATTACTATTCTTATTGTGCATACTATAACAAAATTAATATGCATATTTAATTAAAAAAATTATATTGTTGTATGAAGGCCTGAATGGCCGAGTGGCTAGCGCTCTGGCTCTCGGCACCACAGGTTTCGGGTTCGAGTCCCGGATGTGCCATGGATGTTTGTAGTGGTTCGAAATCCACTTTAAACCGTAGGTCCCGGTCTAATAGGATTGTAGAGCGTTGCGGGGGCATTGTTACTCCGCGTCCGTGGCTCATCTTCAAGTTACACGCGCCCCCTGAGTAATGCAGAGTGAGTAACGTCTGTGCAGCACTTGCCTTAAGGCATCCAAGATAGTTGTCTAAGTGTTTGATAGCTGCATTAGAAGAAAAAAAAATATTGTTGTATGAAGCGCACTTTCCTCTTTTATTGTTATCAAATGTCCAATGTTTTTTTTAAATATATAAGATAGGAAATGAAAATTATTTTATGCTTAATTAATATTTACTAATATATAAAAATGCTGAAATCTGCTCGGCAAACTTCAACTTATCATGTGTGAACATTCGAGAAAGATTGAATAAACTCAGGTATATAATAGTATTTAATATATGTGAAGCAATTGATTCAAATACTACAAGAATGGCCAAATTCAATAGCCACATGAATATAGCAATGTTGAATAGATCAAGAACTTCATGAAAATGAATTGTTCAAGAATTTCTATATGAATATACAAAGTAAGATAAATGTCGTCGTAAATGAAGAAGGAAGTATTCCAAATTCTACAAGAAACGTTATCACATTCAATAGCTAAGAGAATACATCAAAGTTTTGAAATTCTAAGCCTAAATGAAGAATGAAGTATTCCAAATTTTACAAGAATCACTATCACATTCAATAGCTAAGAGAATACACCATAGTTTGAAAATTCTAAGCATAAATGAAGAATGAAGTATTCAAAATTTTACAAGAATCACTATCACATTCAATAGCTAAAAAGAATACACCAACGTTTTGAAATTCTAAGCCTAAATGAAGTATTCCAAATTTTATAAGAAACACTATATCATTCAATAGCCAAAAGAATATATCAATATTTCAAAGTATATTCTATGTATAAATGAAGAATGAAATATTCCAAATACAATAAGAAGCACTATACAGCTCAATAGGCACCGGAAAATGCCAAAAGTAATAAATGTGAAATTTCAAGAAGAAGGAATTGATCCACGCACTACGAGTATTTATAATTATTGGAAATACAAATGTTTAAAATCCCCACCAAAACATGAAATGTGCTTCAAAACCATACTACAAAACACTTCAAACAAAAGCCAAATTCTCAAGAAAATTCCTTAAGACTAACGTTATTCATGAATCATTTCAAGAATTAAAGGGCCCAAACTACCATTTTCTGCTAAAATTTGCAATGGAGTTTTATTTGCATGGCCCTCATTTTCGGATAACGTCACGGACCCTAACCAGGAGAACGTCACACATGATAATAGAACATATAATAAATAAATAATAAACCATTGAAATTTTTTAGCATATATACATTTCTTTTTTTTTTTATACAGAATATTGAATGAATACGGTAATAAATTAAAGAACATAAATTAAAAAAAAGCCATCGAAATTTATCTAGCACATTTTCTTCTTTTTTCATGTATAATATTAAATAAATAATATTAGGTAATAAATTAAATATATAAAAAATACGTAATAAATAAATAAAAACCCATCGAAATTTATTTAGTGCATTTACATTTCGTTTTTTTGGGGCCTGATGGCCGAATGGCTAGCGCACTGGCGTTCGGTACCACAGGTATCGGGTTCAAACCAGGCTTTGCCCATGGGTGTTGTAGTGGTTTCGAATCCACTTTAAGCCTTAGGTCCCGGTCCTAATAGGATCGTAGAGCGCTGCGGGGGCATTGTTACTCCGTGGCTTACCATCAAGTTACACGCGCCCCCTGGGTAATGCAAAGTGAGTAACATCAGCGCAGCCCTTATGGCGAAAGATCACGGTCTATTTGCCAGCTGCATTAGAAGAAAAAAACATTTCTTTTTATACATAATAATAAATAAACAATATAAAGTAATAAATTGAATAAATAAAAGTATATAATAAATAAATGTAAAAAAAACCCATGGAAATTTATTTAGTATATATACATCTTTTATATATGATAATAAATAAAGAATATAAGATAATAAATTAAACAAATAGAAGCTTATAATGAATAAAGAAAAAGACCATGGGAATTTTTTTTTTTTTTTTTAAATGTATTGAAAACTTTTTCATTTAAATGTATCACTAAGCATTATTTAATTATTTTTATACATAATTAATTAATGTTAAGTAATACATTTAAATAAAAATTTGATAAGCGACATTAAATGATTTTAATAAGTGTTTATCATTGGATTTAATTTTTGAAGCAACCAAAAGGTCAAAAATGATTAAGCAAATTGTTTTAAGTAATAAATAATACTAGATGTAGTTTTAGATAAAAACAGCTAAAAAAGAACTCTTTTACAAAAAAAGTTTATTGCATTATGTTCGAAGCTTAAAAACTTTGGATAACTCTCTTACTTTGAATTATTACTAATATACGTATTATCTAATATAGTATATCTACACAGTAAGTTTTTTTTCTTATAATATTTGTAAGGATATCCGAAGCTGTTATGTTTTCGTTTTTATATACTCAATTATTTTAAACTATTTTACCTTGGAAAAAAAAATCTTCTTTCAGCTACTTTGTATCGATTAAAATTTCCTATCAGAGTACCAATAATCTGCAATTCTGTTTCCCAAGGTCAACTTACGGAGAAGAAAAAGAATTTATCTCAATTTTATCTTGCTGTTTCAAACTTCTTTATTTCACAATTTGCTATTCAGAATAAATTTTAAAAAAGTGTCCTTAACAGAAGTAAAAGCATCAGTTTAACTTTCGTATACGATTGTTTATTAAATTCCTTCTATTAGCTCACACTCTCTCAATATATATCTTGTTCAAATTTTCAATCGTTTATAAAATACTTTTTATTTTCCACTCAAGTTCAAATACATTTTTTTCAAATATTAATTCAAATAAATTAAATTAAATTAATCAATTAATTTTAGTTTTTTATTAGATTTATGTTGCATGTATTTACCAATAGATGGCGCCAGATAAACTTAAAAAATGAAGGAAAATTATTTATAAAGGACTTATAATATGGGACTGCAATAAATATAGTGTGAAAAAAAGTAGGAATTGACTTAAAAATTTTTTTTTTTATAATAATAATAAATGAATAACATTTCGAATAGAAAGTGGTATTATGAAAAAATTCTTATGAAATTCTTAAATTCTTATAAAAATTCATTTTAAGACGTCAAAAAGTGAGATTTGCCCACTCATGTTAGATTTCTTACCACTCACTGAATAATTAAAATTCATGGTGCGTGGTGAATTATTTTGTATTTCATATCATTATCATCTTTATTTACAAAGTTATTTTATTATTGTGTTTTGTTCATTCATTTTTCACGTGATTCTAATGATGGGCGTTTTAAAATTTACATACAACACGTGTTGTTGAGACTGGCGATTGGCCAAAACCAAGTCACGTGCTCTGTTGTATTTTTATTTTGAATTGTTGTGGTTTCAGAATGTAAACAGATTATTGCTTCAATTATCTTAAAATATTGCGTAAGGATCAGTTAATGTTTATGGATGTGAATTTAATCGTAATTTAACATTACATATTCAAAGTCCATTTATAAAAATCAATGTTCACACGTGATAAATTAAAATTCGTAAATAATTATTTTTTTTATTAATTTTTATTATTGCTATTTTATTATATTGTTGTGTGTTCCTGGTAGGCATGCATATCATACATTAATAGAACTTGAGACAAAAAAATTAATGCATAAAAATATACCCTGCAAAATCATACAACTTTAAAATGAAGATTTTTTTGTATGGCTGTATATGACATTTCTTGGGCAAAAAATATAAGCCGTAAATATAAATATTACTAAAAATAAGTATTGCTAAAATTTTTAATTTTTTAAAAACATTTCTTATCCTAATTGCAATATTTCGAAGTGATATTTGTTCTATTTTAACACATTTTATTACCATACAAAAATGAGATTTCTTAAAGATGAATTTTGTTGATAAAAAAGCAGTAAATATTATGAATAATAAAAAATAATCTGCAAAAAATATATTATTGTTTAAGATTATTTAAAATATTTATTATCAGACTTTTTAAATGGTTAAAAATTAAATTCCTTTCTCAATTAATTTGTATTAAATTATTGAATATCGGGAAAACTGATCACTAAAAAGTTCTTCCTCAAGTCCCAAGGCGGTTTGATGGCCAGTTGGCTAGCACTCTGGACTTTGGTATCACAAGGTTCCTGTTCTAATCCTGGCAGTGGCATGGATGACTGTTAGTAGTTCGGAATACACGTTAAGCTGTAAGTTCCGGTCTAATTAGCCTAAAGTATGCACAAAATTATCGTAGTGCGACAAACCAAACCTTGAGGTCCAAAGGAAGGACATTCCAATCTAGAGATTTACTACATCCATATCCGGCGTAAACACTATGTTGAGATTCGAACCGTGTTTACTTAAGTTTGGAACTTAGCTCCTCTAGTTCAAATACTTGACACTATCTACTCGCTTCGCCCTATATTTCATAAATTAACTAGCATATATGATCTAGTATTGTTAAGCTTTAACAAATATAAAATATATTATTTTGGTCAATTTTCACTGGAGGAAAATATAAATAAAGATTGAATATCGAAATTTAGAAAAATTTCAAGATAAATCTCTTAAATAATCTTAAACTTTGCATTTCTTTTTTGTTTATAATCATCAATGCCGTTATAAAGTATTTATTTATTATGCAATTTTTGTTTAATTGAAAAAGAATTAGTTCAGTTTTTTTTTATTAACTATCCATAAAAGCATCATGGAATTTAGAGGGGGAAAAAAACCCTTAATTTTTTCAGTATTGAAATACTAGAAGTAATGACGCAAACGTTTGTATAATTATTACATTCAAAAGACCTATTTTTTAATAACTAAACAATTACTCAAAATTTATATATCAATGCTGTTTCATTTAGGAAATTAACATATAAAAATCAATTACATAAGTTTTGAGTAGTAATGTTAAAACAATTTTCAATTTAACTTACGTAGCATCAATTGCTAGGATAAATTTTAGCATTCAGGCTTTTTTTGGTTTGTCGCTCTATGGTTATTTTCTGTGCACTGTGGGATAATTAGACCTAGACCTAAAATTTAACGCGGATTCCGAACCATTAATAAACCTCCATGCCACCACCAGAATTCGAACCAAAAGCTTGTAATACCAAAGGCCAAAGCAGTAGTTAATTAGCCGCAGGCTCTTTTTGAGAAATATTTTCCCCCTTCTATTAATAATTTCTGAGAAATTTTTTTGCAAGATGCTTTATTTTTTGTTTTGAACTATTATTACAATAAACAAGCAATTTACAAAGTATTTGCAAGATAAGTTGCTAAATTTTTTTCTTGCTGAACAACTACATTACGTTACGTACAACTATAAAAATGTAAATATTTACACTATTCTAATATGATTGCATCAAAGAAATCATTAATCAAGATTAACTTTGTCAAGAATGTTTATAGTACATTTGTTATTAAAATTTTTCCCTTTAAAAAAAAAAAAGTGCAAAAATACGCAATATTTTTTTCTAATAGCAGAGGAATTTCCTGGTATGATAAGCTATAAGGTAAACATTCCACTAAAGCTTTACGTTGAACTATTTACAGCTTGGAAATATAAACGGAAGGAAATTTTTTCATCCGGATATTATGTCAACTTGCCAACTGTTTTTAAAAAGTTTTATTTTGTCATCCTTTAAACGTCAGACTTTGGATTCGGTTGTAAACCGAATTCAAAGTACAACCTTTAATTAACTAGGAAAGATACCTTTGATGCTCATATTTAAAACTTAACATCTAATTAGTGGAGTTGGCCAAGTTAAATTTTCAATACAACTTTCTCAAATGAAGAAAAGTTTGACATTTTTACCTTGTATAATTTGGTGCTTGTTCAACATCCGATTGCTTGATAATTTTATTTGGTGAGCGACATAAGTGACATAACATTGTTTCAGCAGTTTTTGCAGAACGAATATTTCTTATTCGTTCAGCAAAAGAAAGTATTTCTTATTCATTTAGTTGCACTCAATAAGCTACAATTTTTGGTATTGCTTAACCTTCTTATCTCATTCAAAAATATTGTGAAGAAACATTGCAGTGACAAATCTATTTAGCTTAATATATGCTAACGTTGCAAAAACTCTGTGCTTTAGAGCAGGGATCTCCAAATTTCGGCCCGCGGCCAAATCCTTCCACCAGTGTCATCCATCCGGCCCGCGACGACCGTTTTAGCTTTTTGCTGCTGTAATAATTTGGATAAAAAAACACAGAATGATAATAACTCGATTTTATATTGACTTGCTAGGTACCCCGCGGTGACAAGCGCAGAAAATTTTGCTTAAGCATAACAACTAACAAATAATTGATTCAATGAATCATCAAACATTATAAACTATAACATCCCGCGGTTACCCTCGGTAGTTATGTCTAAAGAGTATCGCATATGTATGTATATCGATGTTTGGAATGTTTATATTTGGAATTGAACATAAACCTGCTCGCTCAGAGCGCGTACTCGGCGACTAAGCTTTATCTAGAAATTATAGATAATGGCAGAAAAATTAAAATTCGGTTTTTTTTATCCCTTGGTACCGCAACAATAAAGGAGTAAACAATATGGCCCTAAGGCTGGAAAATTTGAAGACCCCTGCTTTAGAGTAAAGAGGAAAATTCTTCATCTCTCTTTTCAAATGAAAAATATTTCTATATAAATATGAATGCGAAGTGCATCTAGTTATGCAAAACAGAATTCTAGAGGGGCACTATCAGAAATGGCGATTTGATTTGATTTGTCGCTCTACGGTCATTTTGTGCACACTTTTGGCAAATTAAATCGGGGCCTGCAGTTTAACCTAGATTTCGAACCACCAGCAAACATCCATGTCCCCTCCAGGATTCGAATCTGAAGCCCGTGGTACCCCAGGCCAGAACTTTAGCCAACTGACCGCCAGAAGTGGTGAAGTAAACTAGTCCAAAAGCAATAAAATAAAATTTGATGTCGCTTTGAGATTTATTTAAAGTTGGCAGAAAGAGCTGGCGATAGTATTTTCGTTCTATATAATTGTAATTCATAGAAACGGTAAAGAAAATAGTTCAGAAGTTGGGTTCTATTGAATCACTTAATCATCATTTTTTTCTTAATGCGGGCTCTTGATCTATCGTTGAAACTAATAAAGTCATCAAAAAAAAAAAAAATATATAGAATCTCATATATTCTAAAAGGAAAGGTGGGTAAAAAGATCTTTTCTAGAGTTGCGTCCTGAGGTAACTAAATTGCATTTACACTCCAAGAAATGAAAAACAGGAAAATATTAAACAATGGGACAAATATCGAATCTTTTTTTTTGTTTTGTTGTCTAATGCAGCTGGAAAATAGACCGCGATCTTTTTTAAGCCATAAGGGCTGCACCGACGTTACTCACTTTGCATTACCCAGGGGGCGCGTGTAGCTTGAAGATAAGCCATAGACGCGGAGTAACAATGTAACAATGCCCCAACGTAGAGCGCTACGATCCTATTAGGACCGGGCACTACGATTTAAAGTGGATTCCGGACCACTACAAACATCCAACGTACCGCCGGGATCTATATCGAATCTACTATACCCACAAAAAGAAAATCTTTCTGGAAGTCTTTTTTGGGGGATAACTAGATCTGTTTGTGTTACACGGATGAAAATCAGGAAAATATTAAAGCAATAAAAAAAGAGCCTAATATTGTACAAAAAAGAGATAACGAAAGCCTTTTGGATATTTTTTAGGACAGCTAAATCATTTTTTTGTGTTACTCGCAAAAAATTTAGGAAAATATTACAGCAATCAAACTAACGACAGCGAAGCTCTATATCTGCCTACCCTTAAGTGGTTCGAAGCTAACAAGGAATCGAACTTAAAACCTTGATGCAGCTTGATCGAACTTCTTGGTTTTACCCTATTTGTGACAATTTTACAGTGTTCCAATCATTGTTTACAATTACACAGTCCAGTCACATTAACGACCACCAGAATTATACACTCTTGTATATTCTGGCATTAAGTGGAGTGTGGTTTTGTTGATTTGAGTTTTGTTGAAGCTCCGTGGCTGCGCAACAGCCGTTAGCTTCTATCTTGGAGCGTCCATTGGAAAGATGAACGAGCATTGCTGGGGAAAGAAAGCGGTAAAGATTAAAAGGAATCTTGCCCAAATACTAAAAGAAAGTTTAATAGAGTGAGGTATTTTTTTAATTAATATTTTTATAATAATAAGTGATGAAAGTAATTAAAATACATGGGAGAGAAATAAAATGGACGAGTAATTGTCCAGTGAAGAGAGCAGACATTAATTAGATTTGTTGAGGAAAGAGGACAATCCATGCAGAATGACGAATAATTTATCTTCTTTGGTGGTAGCAGCTTGTAGGTTATTGAACATGGTTTGGATGCCGTCTGAGGAGAAGAGTTGAGTGAATTCTTTAAGAATGAATAGTAGTTGATAGACTTCAGCATTATTATTATTAGGAGAAGGAAATGGAGTTGGAGTATTTTGGTTAGGAATTTGAGCGGAAGTGTTTTGAGGGGTGATGTTACTTGCTACAATATTGGCGAAGGAGATGTTAGAGGAGACTTGTCGGGAGGGGGTGATATTGCGGAAGTTAGTGGGATTTTGTGGGGGATTCGGGGTTTAAGGAATTTGGGGCAGCCGCGCCAAGTCGAGTGTGGTATTAAGTGGAGTTCTTTATATACACTCCACTGCAATGTGCTGTCACCTGCCTTTTGTGATTGGTTATTTCACGTTGACGTCGAAAGTAGGTGGGGTAATGTGGTGGGGTGGGGTGGGGTGGTATTAATGTTGTGTCTGGACTGTGTATTTTGCAAGCGAAGTTGCATAATTGTTTTATATAATTGGTTGAATAAACAAACAAAGTGGTGTTTGTTTAATTTGACTAACGATTCTGTGTAAGTATCCGTTTTAAAAACGGAAACGGACGAATCGATTACTTGTTAGGGGTGCTTGTCAAATATACGTTACACAAATCAATTTTGAAAGAAAAAAGTTTAATAACTATTATGATTTTTTCATAATTCGTTTTGCTTTTTGGTATTATGTAATTTGAGACTTTAATTATTAAAAATTAAAATTACTGTTATTGTTATTAAACCTTCTCCGAAATTACTTTTCTCGCTTATTACTCCGCTCCGTTAGAATCTGTCCGATTTGGCAGTTCGCCAATTTTTCACACAATCGGTGGACAAGGTTACACACTTCAATCAATCGGTGGTTAACTTACACCCGTCTAATTAGCCTGAAGTGTGTCAAACAAAATGGCAATAAAGTGACAAACGAAACCCCTTAATCGTTATGAATTCTTCCGAACTTGATACGATATTTCTTCTAATATTCTCACTATTTTGATCTGGCGCTCGATGCCACAGGATTCGGGTTCGAGTTCTGATGGTGCCATGGATGTTTGTAATGGTTCGAATCCACTTTAAACCGTAGTTCCTGATCTAATATGACTGTTGGGCGTTGGGTTAACAACCCTACTGCGTAAAAGAAAACATCTCCTGTTTTGAAATCTGCCAATAGGCTGACGACCTTAGCAGCTACGGCTATTGCGCCAATGAAGAAGAAAAAATTCTCTCTAATTATTCTCTCGACGGTTACCCTTGGCAATGATAGAGTCGATGAATTTTCTAATAATTTTTTTTCAATCTTTGAATTATATTTACGATCTGCATAAATTTCGTAAAATGTAATTTTTTCCGAGTTTTTATAAGAGAGAAAGTAACCACTGAATATATATATATATATATATATATGTAAACTCATGTTTGTGAAAATTGCAACACCATGAAGGACTTACGCGAGTGAGCTGAAATTTTCAAGAAATGCAAATTAGCGCATGATATGCAAATGATTAGAATTTCAAATCTGTAACGCATGCGTATGCTGAGCAGCGCCCTCTGGATGGCGGATGGATCCGAATAAATAGACGGCTGTAGCGAGGCGTGTATGGTTATCGGTGGTTATCTGCTAGTGGTAAACGTTAGCTCAATCGTTACTTATGCCTCTTCGACGAAAGAGAGCGAGATTTGAACAACTTACAGAGTTTGAACGGGGAGAATCATCGGCCTTCGGGAAGCTGGATTGTCTTATCGTGCAGTAGCCGCTCGTGTGCAGCGTAACAGCAGCACAGTGATGCGTCTTTGGAAGCAGTGGGCGGACGAGTGTCGGACAACTCGGAAATCCGGGAGTGGACCCCGAAATGCGACGTCACCTCGCGATGATAGACACCTGGTCCGCATGGTGCTGACGGACCGTACAGCTTCCTCTAGACAATTGGCAGCACAGTGGTCAATAGCTACAGGTGTTTCATTGTGTGCTTCATCAATTCGTAGACGGGCTGTTTACTAGCTGCAGCGTGGACTGCGCGCAAGGACTCCTTTATACAGGATCCCACTCACGCTAAACCATCGCCGCCTGCGGCTACAATGGACCGCTCAGCATAGAGACTGGCGTGCTGATTGGCAGCATGTCGTGTTTTCTGACGAATCCCGCTTTAATTTGTGGTACCGTGATGGCCGCATTCGTGTCAGACGCTATGCCGGTGAACGCCATCGTCCGGAGTGCATTATCGAACGCCACAGTGGACGAACACCCGGAGTTATGGTCTAGAGTGCCATAGCATATTGTGGACGATCTCAATTGCTAAGAATTGTGGGCAATCTGAACAGCAACTGGTACATCAGTGAAGTTCTACAGCCCCAAGCTGTTCCCTTCCTTCAAAGCTTGCCAGGCGCTGTATTTCAACAGGACAATGCCCGCCCTCATATCGCTAGGACTGTTCAATCCTTCTTTGCAACGCGGCAGGTACAGCGTCTACCTTGGCCTGCGTATTCTCCGGATATGTCGCCGATTGAACATGTGTGGGATTTCGTTGGTCGGCGTCTCGCTCGTGATCCTCGTCCTGTTGCTTCTGCAGACGAACTTTGGGTGCGCATACAAACAATATGGAATGCTCTTCCTCAGGCAGACATTCAAAATTTGTTTGACTCCATGCCACGTCGTGTAGCAGCACTTATTGCGGCGCGTGGTGGCTACACAAAATACTGATTTCGATCGCTTGTTATTGTTTGTTTGCTTTGAACATTTAATCATTTATTTGTACCACTACCATTCAACTGTGTATTAAACTTCATTCAATTATGACGATTCCTTCATGGTGTTGCAATTTTCACAAACATGAGTTTATATATCAGAAATTTTAATCTAAAAGAAAATACTTAATAAAAGCTGCTTAGAAATCGTATTATGTAATCTAATTATAATAATCTTCTTGTATTCTGCGTCAAATGATGACTAAGAATACAAAAATAATCTCCTGCATTCTTCTTGTCATCATTTCGAACTGGATTGAGTTTAATCTTCTTTATTTTCATTTTATAATTAATTTAATCTGTTAACCCTTGACAAATTTCTCTTAAACTTTTCAAATACTCAAATACTTTTCTAATTTTTATATCTGATTACGAAGCATTCATTTACAAAATTCAGTAAGGCTGCAAAAATTGGAAAATGAATAAATATATACGAAAAGAATGCTATCGAAATAGCATTCTTGTTATACCATTTCTTTTTCTTTATTTTTATAAATACTAGCTGATTACCCTGCGTTGCCCAAGTATTTATTTTTATTATATTTTATCAAGTAGGAGAATGTAATGTGAAGAAAAATTAACTTCGAGGAAAATTGACTTGGCCATTCGCCTAACATTCCCTTGGGATTGTAACTGTAATGAAACATGAGATACTTATAGAATCAACCAAAAAAGTGGAATTAAATTGCCACATTCACTGATTCGAATCAAGCTACCATACAGTTATTTAAAACATCATCCTACCCTACTGACCCACAGTGTTGGCTTTTCAGATAATCCCTCTTTTTAATACTCTTTTATTAGTTTGTTTGTAACTGACTCTTTGGGCTCGATTTTGCCCTACTTTAAGAGATCAGATTTAATTTAAACGTTG
Source organism: Caerostris extrusa (assembly GCA_021605095.1). Taxonomy (NCBI): domain Eukaryota; kingdom Metazoa; phylum Arthropoda; class Arachnida; order Araneae; family Araneidae; genus Caerostris; species Caerostris extrusa. Next base: position 24,006 of record BPLR01000881.1, on the reverse strand, counting down.
TAGACTTATCAAGGACTGACGACACTAAAATATTTTGATAAGTTTATTATCTCATCAGGATTAGTGATTTTATTTTAACTTATGAAGAGCAATTTAACCCATGTAGAATGAAAGTACCTAAGACATTCAAACCTACGTGGACAATGGCGCAACCTACGTGGATAACGCGCCTGACTAGGGATGAAGAAATTCACAGTTCGAATCCTGGCTGGCTCGACATATTCGCATTTAGCCTTTGTTTTACTCACAATTAAATTATTGTAAGAACTGTAGTTCCAGTCGTCCGTACGGGGACCTCATTTATATATTATAGTTTAAAAACACTAAAAAACACGCTTTTAGAGTTAATCAAACTAAAAAGTAAAAACTAATTGTTAACATAAGAATAAAATCACTGTTCTACAAGCGTGGGGTGCTTTGTATGACATTTTAAAACTAACTCTGCATTTCGGAATGAAACTAGTGAAAAATTATAACGATTTATATCGAGCACCCCACGCTTTTAGAACAGTGACATTCATTTTTATCGTCAATAATTTTATTCTTATGTTAACAATCATTTTTTACTTTTTAGTTTGATCAACTCTAAAAATGTGTTTTTCAGTTTTTTTTAAACTATAATTTATTAACTGGGCAATTGCTAATATGTATTTACACTGATTTCCCTGTACTACTGTCGTTAATACCTTATATCCCTTGGATATTTAAACAACCGGTAATAACTCAATTCCCATCATGTATTTCGAGTTTATCAGGAAATGAGTTTTAGGCCCTACGGGGCCAAGATACTCTAATGAACTCTAGGAAGATAAATAACGTCTCCATTTACCAAGTGAATTTAATGATGTGTGCATTTTAAATTTGAAATGTGTGTTGCTAAGATTAACGATTTTCCAATATCATGTTCGCACCTCCTTAGTTTGTTTGAATTGTCTCTTTTTCGAGATGTAAACAGATTATTGTTTAAATTTCCACAAAATAGTATCCAAGGATTGATAATATTTGTGAAAGTTTAAGCGAACCATTCATTTAATATTATATATTCAAGTTCTGTTAGTGAAATAAGTGATAAAATATGTTCAAGTATGATAAATTAAAATTCGTAAATGTATTTGTTAATTGACGCTTCCACTTTTAATTTGTAATTCAAATTATATATTCAAGTTATATTTAGGTAATTTAATTATATATATGAATTATATATTCAAGTTCTTTTAGTGCAATATGTGATAAAATATGTTCATGATAAATTGTAATTCTTAAATGTTTTTTTTTGCCTGACTCGTGGCTCAGTTTGTAAAGCGCTGCTGGTGAGCATTATCGCTGACTTGCAATCCGCTGGTGGCTTTGGTGTAGACACTGCTTTAAAAAACGAGGAGTCTTAATTTGCGATGTTCAGCATCTTGTCTCGTTAGTTAGACTACCTATTGGGAGTTTAACGGATTTTCTCCCCATACGATACGCAAATGCGGGGTAGTTCCCCCTAACTGCCCTTCTTCTTCAGCGACACACACAGAGCAAGTCAGACTTCTACCTACGCGTGCTCCATCACAACAGAAGCTGCCCCTACCCTTCCGTTCCATCTTTCCATAAGAACCCATTAGTTCATAGGCTTGGTCTAGATGTTGCTGTCTCCTAGTGGGATAAGAAAAAAAAAGCAGTTTTAATCTGAATGAAAATTTAAATTTAAATTATATAATCAATGGTATATTCAAGTAATTTCAATATATATGTATATATATATATAAATATATCAATTATATATTCAAGTTCTGTTAGTGAAATAACTGATAAAATATGTTCAAGTATGATAAATTGAAATTCGTGAATGTTTTTTTTAATTGATATTTTTACTTTTAATCTGAATGAAATCTTTCCCTACTATTTCCAAGGGCCTGAATGGCCGAGTGGCTAGTGCTCTGGCGCTCGGTACCACAGGTATCTTCGAATCTCGGCTGTGCCGTGGGTGTTTGTAGTAGTTCGGAATCCACTTAGTCCTAATATGAAAAAGAGGGTTGCGGGGCATTGTTACTCCGCGTCCGTGGCTTATCTTCAAGTTACACACGTTTCCTGGGTAGTGCAAAGTGAGTAACGTCGGCGCAGCCCTTATGGCATAAAATATCACGGTCTATATTTCCAGCTGCATAAAAAACACTTTTTGAGGCCTGAATAGCTGATGGCTGGCGCTCGGTACCACAGGTTTCGGGTTCGAGTCCCGGCGGTCCCGGTTGTTCGGAATCCACTTTAAACAGTAGGTCCCGATCTAATAGGATCGTAGAGCAATGCGGGGTCATTGCTATTCAGCGTCCGTGGCTTGTTTTCAAGTTACACGAGCCCCCTGGGTAAAAAAACGTCTGTGCATTTTCAAGTGTCACGCGCCCCCTGGCTAATGCAAAAAAGTGATTAACGTCTGTGCAGCCCTATGGCATAAAAGATCAGGTCTATTAACTGCATTGAAAAAAACCGATCTATTTCCATACAGATGTATAAAACTGCTGAGCTAATTTATAACGTTTCCACAAATTCAATAAATAAATGTGTATCACGATGTCTAGTAAAACTCATATCGCAAACATTCACAACTGGCGTTTAAAACAAAATATTTAAACTCACATTTTAAAACATACATAAATTTGTTTTTACTGGTGATAGAATCGAATTTACAGAGGAACGCTTCGATGAACCTGGTTCGCATATTATGTATCAGACAGGAAGCTAAACATAATCGTCGGGAACGTGTGAATACCTTTCCTCAGGAATGCTTTGTTTGGAATATCGAACCGAATTTATTTTTTTATCAAACATCCATCTATGTTAGTTTCAAATACCCACCAAAGTAGGAAGGGATTTTATTTGCAGTTTTTGACTCGAAGTTTCCCTATAAATATCGTATAGTTTAACTTTTGTTGAGAAAAAATATAAATGTAAGTTTTAGATTCGAAATTCCAAGAAAAGTTGTTAAATTCAACCCCTCTGAAATCTATAATTTCATATATCATTAAAACCTCTATATCTGCAAAATAAGTTATTTAATATTATTTATTTAAGATTTCAACAAAAACAAACACGGAATTCCTCAGAGTTTAAAATGCAATGACTTAAATAAATGAAAATTCGAAAAGTGATAAAAAGTATATATTGTAGCAATTTTTTTCTCCGGGAAGAGTTTTTGCATTTCTTTCCCAGGAAAGAGGAATTTATGGTATTTGACAAATATATAATAACATCCCATCACTCAAATTTGACAGCAGACAAGCAACATTGTGGGTAGTTATGTTACCCGAAATTAGTGTTTTGTACTAATGAGAATAACCAGTCAATCAAATCTGATGATAGCAGATATTTGGTATCATGTATAACGAGACTCGGAGAATTAACAAATGTCTGTGCGAGCTTTACAGGCCGAAATAATTACAGATGGAATATAGATTACACAATGAGTTGTTCCATCGGAACTGGTGATAGTGCTGAGAAATGTCTACTCAATGAGAAGTGAGGGAAGCTGCCTCCCTTTCTTGACGGATTATCTTAAAAGAGATTTTTGGAGAAGGAGAAGAAGAGAGTTCTGTGAAGAGTTGACAAAAAGTGTTGTTTTCCTCTGAAGTAACTGAATAGGCCGGACCCGCCTGTTGATTCCCCTGTTTCCAGAGTGAACCCCTAGTGATTTTGTGTATCACGCCGTATGATAATTACGGTCTGCCGCAGACCAGGCAATTAGATTCGATGTAGACTCGAGAACTCTGAAAATCTCCGACCTTGAAGTGAACTGTACTCGTGATTTAATCGTGCACTCGTGATCAAATTTTATTTTTAATTTTTCATATCTTTGTATAATAACCCAGAGTTCATTATATACACTGAAGTGTCAAAAGTTATGGGATACCAATATGCAAATTTTCAGATGGCAGAAGCATCGCGTAGAACAGGTATAAATGCGCAGTGCTTTCGCAGAGCTTTCATTTCTGTTCAAGTTATTCATGTGAAGAGGTTTTGACGTGATGATGACCGCACGACGGGAATTAACAGACTTTGAAAGCGGAATGTTAGTTGGAGCTAGACGCATGGGTCATGCCATTTCGGAAATCGTTAGAGAATTCAACATTCCAGATCCACTGTGTCAAGAGTTTGCCGAGAGTATGAAATTTCAGGCATAACATCCCACCATGGACAGCGCAGTGGTCGACCGCCTGCACTTAACGACCGAGACCGGCGACGTCTGCAAAGAGTCGTAAATTCTAACAGACAAGCAACACTGCGTCAAATAACCGCAGAAATCAATGTGGGACGTACAAGGGACTTGTCTTTAGAACTGTGCGGAGAAATTTGGCTTTCTTGGGCTATTCCAGCAGAAGACCGACTCGAGTGCCTTTACTGACAGAACGACATCGCTTGCAGCGACTCTCGTGGGCACGTGAGCATATCGGTTGGTCCCTAGATGAATGGAAAACCGTGGCCTGGTCCGATGAGTCACGATTTCAGTTGGTAAGCTGATGGTAGGGTTCGAGTGTGGCGCAGACCCCACGAAGCCATGGACCCAAACTGTCAGCAAGGCACTGTTCAAGCTGGTGGTGGCTCCGTAATGGTGTGGGCTGTTTTTTCATGGCATGGACTTGGTCCTCTGGTGCAACTAGACCGAACATTGACTGGAAATGCTTATGTTCAGCTGCACTTGCAGCCATTCATGGACTTCATGTACCCAAACAACGATGGGATTTTATGGATGACAATGCGCCATGTCACCGGGCCACAACTGTTCGCGATTGGTTTGAAGAACATTCTGGACAATTCCAACGAATGATCTGGCCACCTAGATCGCCCGACATGAATCCCATCGAGCATTTATGGGACATCATCGAGAGGTCTGTTCGTGCCCAAAATCCTGCACCATCAACGCTTTCACAATTATGGACGTCTATCGAGATAGCATGGCTCAATATTCCTGCAGAAGACTTCCAACGACTTGTTGAGTCCATGCCACGTCGAGTTGCTGCACTTCGCCGGGCGAAAGGAGGGCCGACACAATATTAAGAGGTATCCCATGACTTTTGTCACTTCAGTGTAGTGCTTGTAAATAAAAACTAAAGTGATCCCATGAACCTGAAAGTGGTCCTCTTTTTGAAGCCGTTATAGGTGTCTAATATAGGCCGAGACGTTACAATAACGCGTTATTTACAAGCACGTGGGGCTTTTTATTTGTAAAAGATAACATATCCCAAAGCAACTATACCATATTTTTACTTTAAACAGTTTTCTTTTGATATTTTTAATGAATAAATCCCACTCTATATAATAAAAAAAGCGAAATATTTATGTAATGCTGAAATAACAATTCCGCACCGACTAATTAGGCTGCAAAACAAAGAGTGTTATACAGACATTTCTGACACGTGTCGACATCATTCATTTAATAGGATGATTGTCATAAATCCATTGGTATCACTTATTTGTCTGATGTTTATATCTTATTAGTAATTATTTCGCAAGTTTTCAACGTTTGATATACGGCAAATATACTTCTTGAATCACGATGTAATTTTTTTATTGGAATATATTTGTTTGTTTGTTTTTTTTCATCTAAGTTTCAAAAAATGTAAAATTTACAAAATTTTAATCCATGATATTAAAAAAATGTTGTTTTGTGTGACACAAATAATTTAATTACAATTATGAAAATTTAGAATTGTTCACATTTTTATCAATTTATTATTATTATTATTATTATTATTTAGTGTCCTGTTCTTAAAACAAGAAACAGAATTTTAAACTAGCAGATATAACTCGAGAGATTAGTATAACTGTAACAATAAGCAAAAACTCTTTATTATTTGATTCATTTACAACTCTCTATTATTTATGAGTGTAATGCCTTTCTTAGAAATAAAAATATTGCAATAATATTAGTAAATGACCTAGTAAAGTGTTTGGCTAAATCCGAAAATAGAGGCCGTTGGGGTTTGGCGACTTTTCATGACGCCAATTGGGCCATAAGACGCCAAATTTGGTAACCCATGTTTCTTGTACTGTTTGCAATTCACGTCACTACAATCGCTACCCGTTACTTGGTGCACTTTGGAGAAAGGACTTCATGACGCCAAATACCAACGGCCCCTATTCTGCGATTTTTCCAAGAGTTTTCGGTAATAAATTCGGTGTATGATAAAAAAAAAAAAAAAAAAACATTTCAAAACAAAGTTTAAAAAAATTTATATATCCCCCAAAAAAAAAAAATCCAAATAATTTTTTACAAAAGTAAAACATTCTAAAGAAGTCAAAAATGCTGTTATAGATAGTTTATTCCAAAGCCACTATGGGAAATCGAATACGACTGTAAAAAATAAAGAAATAATTAAAAAAATGTAGAAAATTAAACTTTTTTTAAATATAGTTAACGAAATAGGTATGCTAACTGTAAACTTCTAAAAGATATTTCTAATTTAAAAATATTCCAATGTTTTTATATAATACAATATCTACTATGTGAAATGCAATGAAGCCATCACTTTTAAAATGACTTTACAAAAGTAAAAATTTTATACGAAATGTGATAAAAAAATTCGATGCTTATAACAAATATTGCTGACATATCTTGTGCAATATTTGCCTTTCATTTGACATTTTTAAATCCTTATGCAAATGTAACTTATGCTAATAAACCCGTAGCATGACTACTAAATAAAGATGCAGAATTTTACCTCAGTATGACGAACTCTAAAATAGAAAACATATGATAATTCCAAAGTACGTATTTCGTTTTCTTCACATAACAAATTATTACGACGTTCATAATTCTTGCAAAACATTAGTCATTCAAAAAGTGTACATAGATATTTAACTAACAACATTATTTATGCAAATCATAAATGGGAATTGCTAAATTACGAAGATGGTGCGATAAATCTATACACAGTGACCTTGAAATCTACAGAAATTCTATTAGCTAACTAGCTTCTGAACATAGAATCTAGATCCAACCAGTTTCGAAAATATTTTGTTAAGGCGTACATCACTGAAGAATGTATGAAGTCTTTAAATTCAGAGTACATTTCAGAATAATACAAAAAAATTAGATAATATTTTATATTTTTTTTAAATTACGTTTAACATAAAAATTCAAATATCGTACATTCAATTTCTTTTTCCAATTCCTTCTACTAGCTCACACTCTCCCTATATATATCATCTTGTTCAAATTTTCAATCGTTCATAAAATACTTTTTATTCATCACTCAAGTTCAAATACATTTTTTTAACTTGTAGTGGATGACACTGGATGCTAATACAATTTTTTCAAATATTAATTCAGTAAGTAAATTTAATTCATTAATTTTGGTTTTTTTAGATTTAAGTTGCATATATCTACTAATAGGCGGCGCCAGATAAACTTAAAACATGAATTAAAAATTATTTATAAAGGACTTTCTGCAAAAAAGTGAAAAAAAGTAGGAATTGATTTTACATTTTTTTTTTTTATATTACTTGTTTTAAATTCTAAGCGTAATATTTATTAATCTTCAATGCCTACTTTAAATTAAACTAACGTAGTATCATCTAATAACTGACATTGGTTATTACTTTCGCTCAAAGACATTTCCATATTAATAAATCAAAAGTAAAATTAAACAACTTAATGTTAAACCTTAATATTAACGCTGTAAAAATAGAAGAATGATAATGGCAACACTTTTTCCGTTATCAATATATTTAACGAACGAAAGACTGTGGCAATACAAAATTAAAATTTATTAAAAAGTTTAAGCATTTTAAATATCAAACTATGAATTCGAAGTATCTAAATAAAATAAAATTTTATGTTTTTAAAACAAAATTTGAAATTAATATTTCATTTTATGCTTTATCTTTTAAAGCAACCATTTATTTTTTATTTGGAACAAGAAGGTCAATGGCACCGAAGATAAATTTGCACTTTAATAAGGTCATATTTATTACGTAAACTCAAAAAGAAAAAATTCCAGATAAACTTAGGTATAATTTAGAATCATATTGCAGAAAAAAGTTGACTAAAAAATAATTCTTTAATTCAAATAGTTGTAGAACTTATTTATTTGAAAAGAAAATTATTTTGAAAAAACATTACATCATTAGATATATGCAGTGATGGATGTAGGCTTGGGCCGGGCTTAGAGCGGCAAATTTTTAGGGGCGCCAAAATTTTTCCAGGCGGCAAAAATTTGAAATCGATTTTGTTTTTATCAAACAGTTGATAAAAAACAAAATCGATTTCAAATTTTTGGCAATTTTATGTTTCTTGCTTTGACACCTCATTTATATTTAAGGTAGAATTATTTATCGTGTAAGTAGTAAAATTTAAAGGTACTTACGTATTAACGGTACCTTGGCGACAGTTGCAAATAAAGAAACGCGCCAGCCGCAGCTAAGATTTGGCGCCAATCTACACTTAAAATTTTTGTTCCAAATAATAAAATATATATGAAACACTTCATTTAAAATCAAAACGCTTTCAAAATATTTTTATTCCAAATAATAAAGATTGGCGACACTTAAAAACCGCCAAGGTATCGTTAATGTGTAAGTACCAATTTAAAATATGTAACAAATAGGTATTAAAAAAAAATTTTCGTAAATATGAAGACGTCATTAATACTTTCGCACGGATGAATGCAAGAAACAAATATATTATATGATTAATTAGATGGATATGATTTATTTCTTAATTAAAAGCAATTTATTCTAAATTGTATCTTTAGTTGTTAATATATATATATATATATATATATATATATATATATATATATATATATATATATATATATATATATACACACACATAAAAGAATGATATATATTTAATTCATGCCTAAATTCAATACCTAAATTTAATTTGAATCCATTATTACTATTCGTATTATTATTATTATTATATATAATGGCGTTCAAATTAACTTGGGCCTAGGGCGTCATCGAACCTAAATCCATCACTTAATATATGCACAAACTTTTTTTCCCGCCTTTTTTAAAAAGTGTGAATAGAAAGAAGATAAAATACATTGGCGCCCAAATCAATGTTCTTGAATTGTCTACCGTGACAGTATTAGGAATGAAAATTTCTCGCCATTTTTTTTTTTTGTACGTTCCATTATGAATGCATACTTATTTATTTTTTTCCTAGTTTATAAACACGCTTCACAAATATTTCACAATTTTAACTGAAAATTTAAATATGTGTGTCAAGTCACAAGCCATGCGAGGGGATTTTCAATCTTACCATTGTTTGCATGAATCAGAATAAATTCAACTTAAAATCAGAATGACAAGCAAATATTAAACCGTATACTTAACAAAAAAAATAAATAAATACCTTAGCTTTAAATGACTGTAAACAACTGAGAATTCAGACAACTTGGTATTATCATGAGTATTTTAGTCATATACATATCATATTTGAGAAACGTTTCATATATTCTTGTAAAACTCATTTTCACAAAAAGTAATTTTACTTTTCTGCCTGAACAAAAAGTAAAATTCAACCGAATGCTTTTTCGTCCATTCTAAATCGTCAGAAGAAATGAAACCAAAAGCGTGACTCGCGTACCTGGTATTGCCAACGATTTTTGACTTAATGGAATATTGATTGTTTCAGAACAAAATGGACAAAGCAAAACAGTAACAGAGCATCGAAGTAAAACTTTTGCAAGAGTTCCGTGTAATTGGTTGATGGAAGGGTTTATTTTGGATTTTATGAGTCATTGATATTTGATCGATTAACTTAATAAAAAATATTAATATAGACTCAAGTGAATCAAATCAAACATGGTTTTTCACTCTTGCGTTAAGTAAACCTTCAAGATGTCAGTGCCAACTCTTTGAGGAACAGCTTTGCATAATTTTACCGGGAAATTTGTGTGAAATTATAATTTTTATTTTGCTCCATTAAGAAGTGAAAGGAATACTACGAATATCTTTTATTACATTTTAAATGGAATTTGAATCAAATTATATGATTCTTTTTTTTTTTTTTAAATTTTTAGATTTAATAAAATGTTTAAAGGATTACACTATGCTGCATAAACAAAATGGATGTATAAAAATTAAATTTAACATACGCTTGAAAATGAATAATCTATTTTATAAAAATTTTCAACAAGAATTTTTTTGTGCTTTTCAAATAATTCAATATCATTGTAAGTAACAAGAAATAAGATTAAAGATATTTTTTTCCTTACCCCACTTGGTAGACAGCCACATATAGACTCAGTCCAAGAATCCGTGTGGTCTCATGGAAGGGAGGAAAAAAAAAAGGGGCTCGCTGAAAAAGGAGGACAGTGCCTTCCGGGATGACTTTATTTTTAGAGGGAACTACCCGGCATTTGCGTATCGTATGGGAGAAAACCCATTAAACTCCCAAAAGGGAGCCTAACTCACGAGGCAAGATGCTGAATATCACAAACGCCATCGAGTCTCTTCGTTTTTTGAAACATATTAGAGAGTTTTTGCATACCGTATTTTGGACGCCCGTTAGCTTTTTCTCCTAGCACGCATGCTCATAGGAAATTGTGCATGCGTTTCTGTTAATGTTTCCTATGAGCACGCGCGCTAGGAGAAAAAGCTAACGGGCGTCAAAAATACGGTATGCAAAAAACTCTCTATTGTCTACAACAAAGACGCCAGCGGAATGAACCTCCGCCCTAATATTCATTGCCACTGGGGCACGAGTCGGGCAAATAAAATTTAATCGGCTGTGTATGATATACAGGCCGAGTGGCTGGCGCTCGGTACGACAGGTTTCAGATTCGAATCCAGGCAGTGCCAGGATGTTTGTAGTGGTTTGGAAACTACTTTAAACCGTAGGTCCCAATCTAACATGATCGTAGAGCGTCTGCAGTATATCTTCAAGCTACATGTGCCCCCTGGGTAGTGCTAAAAAGGAGTAACAGCGTTCGTTGGTGCAACCCACTTTTTGGGCTGCTCACAGGGGTAATGGTCAATACGACCCAGACGTATTTTTAAAAAAAAAAATTACCCATAAAATTTATAATAAGAACAAAACGCATAATAGCACTTTTAAAGAAACAAAAAAGAAAAAAGAACAAATAAATCATATTCAGGCAATAAATTATACTCATCGATTATCGTTCAAAAGTAAAAAAAAAAAAATACAAAAAAAAAAGTATAGAACGATAAAGTATAGTTCCAAACGATTTTATAAAAAAACCACGTGCAAGAAATTTAAATAAATCAATAATAGTTCGTGAAAGAAATAATAAACCAATAAAAACGTGAAAATGGTCAAAGAAAAAACGAATATTCAAGGACACGAACAAAGTGATAATGAAAAAGACAAACCCTGCTACCCAAAACTATACCCATAAATTTATGGGTAATAATTTAAAAAAATGAAGCATATCTGATGTTGAATGATAAACTGCACACTTGACAAGTTTTTACGTAGTATAATTAAAACCAAAGAAATTTGTCAATTTTTTTTATTCAAATTAGCAGAAACCGGTTCTTAACATCGAAGGTGAATATATCCAGCAAGTTATGTTATAATTTTCTTCCAAACGATATTTAAACCCAAAAGATTTTTTCGTTTAGAACAGCGGTAGTGAGACGGCCAAAACATTTTCGACTCCCAGAGTCTGATTTCTTATGCCAACTCTCTTCCTTACTACTAATGGATTTAGAACTTGTTAAATAAATTGTGTTTTATTGAACTCAAATCTATAAGAGCAGTTTTTGCATAACAAAGTATTTTTTTACCACTTTAAACGTTTAAAAACGATTCTCAATACTTTTATTTGGTATGCTACTGAAGCAGCAACTGTCTTTGCTACTAATTGTATTATTGAGGAACAAAAATGAATTTTCTCCCTTAACATTTAATTTTAAATATTTAAGCATTTGTATTAAAAGAATAGGAAGTCAGATTTTTAAACAGACTCTTTCAAAAGAGCTCAACTCCGACTTCCCATCTCTTGATTTAAAGAAATATAACAATTCCTATAGCTGCATTAAATTAGAAGTTTGAAATAAATATAAGTAGTACAACTGTCAGAATTTAAGAATAGAATTTTCTTCTACAGCTACCATTTTTAAAATTCTGTCATTCGTATAATAAAAAATCCTTCAATGATTTTAAATAGAAAATTTAATTTAGAACAGTGGAAATTAGATACTTTTGAGAAAAAAAAGTTTTAAATTTCTATATGATATTTATGCACTTATATAATTTCAGTACAATAAAATTTTTCAAAAAAGGCAAATGAGTTAGCAGTACAATAAACATCGAAATTACTTCAGACAAAATTGAAATGCTTCTTACAAAAATAAATAATGTTAAAATCTAGATCATTTAATTTTTCCAGGTAGAAAATTAAAAAAATTATTAACCTATAAAATTTTTAATATTGATACATATAATGCCAATCTAGATGTAAATATTAATGATTCATTACAATTAAGTAACAAAGTATGGTATAATAAGTTTTAATTTCCAAATAAAAGCTAATTTACTTTCAAATTAACTTGCAGATTATTTCCATACAACATAAAATAGTCGAAGCATTTTATACATAATTTTATTATGAAGAAAAAGAATCGCAAACATTTAGTTTCATACATCTATATGTCATTTTAATGCACTTTTAAATCCAATTTTTTTTTTTTTTTTTTTTTTACAAGATTAATACTTCCATGAAAAATCAACAAATTTAAAAATATTTGTATTCCCCCCTCCCACAAAATATGCTACATCCAGTACTGCCAATGATTGATTTAAGACTACAACCCTTTTGCATTTTTGATTATTACTATGTATAATTCGAAATTCATTCGAGTACAATATTTTATTTACAAGAGAAGTGATTATTAAGAAATCAATTTTCACAACAAACAATTTCCATGTTCCCCTACACTTGTTGTATTATGATCTGTTATTAACTAATATAATCTAAATATATAGTTTTTCTATTATTAATCAAATGTTTATAAAATTTTATTTCGACTAAAATACTAAAAAAAAAAAAAAAATTATTTTTAAAATTGTTTTATTATAATTAATACATTAGGAATGTACCAAAAGGCAAAATAATCATTAAAGTGCTTTCCTCCCTATAGAAAATAAAATAAAGACAAACAAATTTTTCATTTACTATCACAGGTATTTATTTATCTTTCCTTATAGCAAATTTTATGCTGACAATTTGATACAAAACATTTCACAATACCAATAATTTCATCTTTCAAAAAGAGAAAGCAACAGTGTTGAAAATAATTTACACATTCAACTAAATATCACAGACTGCAGTTCTTCCCTGTTCATGTTACGAAGAAAAAAAAACAATAACGCCAAATAAAGATTTAATTAATCAAATAATTAAAAACTTTATAAATATATGACAAAATCAATTAATTTTGCACTTTTACAGAGTATGTTGGACTCTTAATAATTTACAAATAATTTCAAAACTATTACTCTTTTAAAATAAAACTAATTTACTCATTAAAAAAAAGTCACACCACAATCATAATATTTTTGATATTCTCCATCTAATGCGTAACATAAGATTATACAAGTTTTCTTAGTTAATTTCAGTATTTTTTGATTTTCAAATAACAACTAATATGATTAAATATAACATTTTTTTTAATGATTTTAAAATATATAACAAACATGAAAATCAAACAAAATCATTTATCTTTTAAAAATAAAATACAACCATGTTAAAAATATATAAACGAATAATCATAACTATAAATTTTTCCTTTACAAATTTAACAAACCATATTAATATATTTTTTTATTAATCAATAGATATCAAATAAACAAAACTTCTTGCTTATCTTTATATCATGACTTTTCTTCTTCGATATAACCCATTAATAAAATATAGGAACCCTGTTACTGGTTTGAATTACTTTATTATTTGAAATGTAATTTAAGATATTTTAATAAATTTTTACATAATTTAATATCAATTTTAATTTGTTTCTATACAAGTTGAATACTTCTAAAAACTGCAAATGTACAGCAAGACATTTGAAAAAAATCCAAATAAAGAATTTATATTGAATTTATTTCTTAAGCATAGTAGAAATGAAATTGATTTTATTAAGTATAACCACACAACCTTAATACATAATGTGTCTTAAGTAAAGTAATTAAATTCACTAACACTATATAAAAGCAATTAAAATGAATCACCATGAAAATAAATAAGTAGACTAGATGATTTAAAAATGACTTTTTCCAACCATCAAATAAGTATATAAATGTTAAAAGTGTTATTTAAATTTGTTAATAATAAAGACTTAAAAATTAAGAACAGAATTTAAAGCATTGTAAAAATTCTCAACAGTTAGAAAAAAGAAATCTCTCTCTCAATGAACAAACTAAGTAGTGATCCAGGAAATAAGCAATCCTGGCAACATTTATTTGGACCTGCATGCAGATTCAAATAAATGTTTGAATGAAAGAGAAACGGACATTTATTTTTCTGTTAATACTTCATGTTACAAATTAAAAGAACATTAAATAGTTAACAAATAAGCTTTCTTCCTGATGGATGAATGCTCAGGTAGAGTCATTACCCATTTACGAACACTTATTAATACCACACAGGAGCTCACCAGGATTGCACCAGAGATACTGTAAGCATCTGGAATCTCATTAAAAAACCATATTTGCCAGAAGAATGCCAGGACAATATCAGTAGCAGCTCGTACAATTGCAACTGGACTTGCATGTTCCGTCTTCAGAGCCATAGTGAGAAGCATTTGCCCACAAAAGCTAAAAATACCAAGAAGAATGACTAGCCACTGTTCTAACCCACATGCTGGTGCAACAAATTCTCCTGTTGCAAAAGTGAGACAGACTGTCTCCAGGATTGCAACCCAACCAAAATTGAACATAATGACAGAATGATGCACTGCTGTCATCTTACGAATGACCACATACACACTGGCACCAAAAAGGGTAGATCCTAGGGCTGCTCCAACACCAAAATAATGTGAAGTGCTATAGCTAGCTATCTCATCTGCCAGTATAAGAGGTAATTTTGTGATTAATACTATTCCTACAAGGGTTAAAAATACAGTAAATGCATGAAAAAATCCACATGGTTCCTTTAAAAAGATTCTGGCTAACACAGCTACAAAGACAGGAATGCTGAAGATTATGACAGAGGCATCTGCAATAGGTAAATAACGAAAGGCAACAAATCGTAAAAATAAACTGGTTGCTCCAACTAAGCCCCTAATAATCAGTAGATGTCTAACTGGTCTTGGCCCAAAAGGTTCTTCTCTGCTAAATATCACAAGAGGAAGCGTGAATATCAAAATTCCCACAAACCTCAAAACGGCTAATTCTCCTGGACTGATATCTTTTACATATTTGACAATGACAGAAGAGAGAGAAAAGAAGATACTTGATGAGGCTGAATAAAAGAGTCCTTTATACAAGGAGAAATTCTTTGATAAACAAGTAGGTGGATTATCATCTTTTGGTCCATCTGTTTTATTCAAGTTCAATTTTCTGTCAGTGCCTTCAGCATCGTCAGGATATGTATCAAACTGGTCACCATACTTAGAAACCAGTGGTTGTTCCTGAATAGCAGATGGCTTTCGTTGCAGCCAATTAGGCATATTTTTATTGGCACTGTCTGTTGCTTTTTCAGAGCCAAAGCTGCATGAAAGATTATCCACCTATCGAAAAGAAATTAGCATCAGTTTTACAGTTAAAACAAATAAAATATGTTTACATATAATAAAGTCTCTTAATGATCAATATTTAATCAAAGATAGCTTTTTTTTTTTTTTACTTTCACCTTTTCATTAATGTTATTCTAAAGCATTTCATTTTAAAGACTTAATACAATATAACACAAATAGATAAACTGTTGTATTAAAAAAATCCATCAATTTCTTTGGTAAAAAGCATACATTTATAACATATTAAGGAACAGGGCTAAATTCAAAATTTGCAGTTATACCCCACATTAAATATTGTTTACACAAGTCACAAAAAAGAAGGGGGCTTATGTGAGTTGATGTTATGCAATTATATGTTGTAAATGCAGAGTAAGTACTTTACAATTATTAACAATAAATTTTTATAAATTTTCATCTCAACCAAAAGTAGATAAAGACCTTATTAACTGACATTTATTATCAGAATAACTGTGCTTATTATCTGATTATCAAACAAGAATTATTAACAGCTAATATAAACTAAAATTTAAGAAAAACAAAATTGAATTGGTTTCGTTATTTAGAAACAAATAATTCAATGTGCATACATTACACAAATATCTAAAGAATGCTTGACATTTTTTTCTATAGAAAATTATTATAAGATGAATAATCAACAGTTATTTGCCACATTAGTAGGTAATATCAATTTCAACAAGTCTACATAAATATTATAATTTAATGTTACTTATGTTGTGAACATGTATAATATGGGAAGCATTTTTTAAATATTTACTAAAATATATGGCAATATTTAATTTTTAAATAAAGAAAAATCATAGTACTTCAATGATTTCAAAAATACATTTAATGAAATTCCTTAATCTATCTGAATCTCTCTATATGAAATTCTTATAAAATTTCATTAATATGTTTCTCAATTACCTTAACTTTATCCGTGAATTTTCTAAATAATGCATAAGAATTATAAAACTGGATTAAGACTACATGTATGAATTTCAAGGGTAAAAAAATCGCATAAAACGGACATATACTTAAGGTAATTGTCTAGAAAACTATAAATTAGAGCAAGAGCATATAGAAAAAAAACTTAATAAACTTATAAAGCTTTAAATGCAATTTATAAAACTCTTGGCGTTTAAAATGCCTTTTTTTGTTACCTATTACGAAGTATAACTATATAGTATAAAATATAACTTTTTGTTACCCATTGCGAATTTTTAAAAATATATAAATATCAAAAAAATTTTCTAGCCTCCAAGTTGCAGAAAAATAAACATAACACTAGTATTAATTTTAAAGTTTTATTCGAATTTTTATAATTGCACAATAAAATATAATAAAATTAAATGTAAAAATAAATGAAATTGTTAAAAATATGCATACCTGCAGAATGATGGTAAGCCGTCATAAGTATTTTTAACAAAATTATTCGAAACATGTATAGAATCCAAAGATTCTATAGTTTCTTTAGTAGTCAGGAATAAAATAAATAGAGTAATTTTAGTATGTAAATATGAGCGTAATCCATGGTTAATAGACGAACGAATGTGATTAAGTATAGAGTCCAAATCTTAGTTTCGTTTTTGAAAAGCTGTAATTCGCGATTAAAGTTCGAGTGATTTGGCACACTACACTCCTCTCATGCCCAATCATTTGACAATAACAGTATCAAGTCTATTACTCACCAGTGACGTCAGAGGTTTCTCATCAGGTGGCGCTGAAGGTCGCTCACTTTCTGAAAGGAAATAAAAAAAAAATATCACATTATGTAATTAGCTGCCACATACAGATAAAATAATGATCTAATGATGAAAAGCATGGATGATTCTATTATCTTATTTATTGAAGATAGGAGTTTAGTTCCAGAATAAAATAAACTCTCGTTCACTGATGTCTATCAACCTTATTGTTTTAGATGGGTATTATTTAATGTTAAAATATAGTTATACAGTCCTATTACGGTCAACTAGTTCAGAAGACTAGCGTATAAAAATTTTCAATTAACTTTACGCGTTACTTGTGTTTATGTCGATTTATTTAGTGATTCATTAATCCATTACGGAGTTCTAGTGTGACCATGGGAGTGATCTGTACTACCAATGATTTTAGATTGGTGTAAATTTTATGCGATTATAAGAATTGATTACGTTATTTTAATTTATGTTTAAAATAATTTATTTGTAATTTAACCAATGATCTACATTTAATTTTTTTTAATTACAATTCAAAAAGATTGAATTCCTTCTGTAGAAAGTATCACATGATTGATGATAAACATCGAAACATCCCAATTTTCAATGGAAGTAATCATCTTTTTAACAATCCAGATAAAGCGCTCCAGTTGAAGACCTGTTCATGGTGTAATTTCATACATTGAATCAAAGCCATGATGGAATTCCCATTTGTTTATATAATAAATCGGCAAGTAATTTTTTGTTCAGTAAAAATAATAAAATTTAAAAAATTACTATAAACTATGACAAATATATATCCTACTATGGCAACAAAACTATAAAAAAGGAGCAATTTATTATTTTGTAAAGAAAGAAACAAAATAGCTATAATTTCAAAAAGAATGTCAGGATTGTTGACTTTGTAAAAAACATTCCTAAGCATTGAAGACCCGTTTAAAAAAGAATATTGATTGGTACCCGGATTCCTTTACTTGAGAAGTCTCACTGTTATAACTGGTCAGCACATTTTATATTAATCGATCTTAATTACGTTATATCTTGTGCTATGGATTTTTATCAATTGTTTTAACAGAATTTTCCAGTTTTTCCATCAAACATTCTTTCCACATTCATTGAAGGAGATAAAAAAAATGAATATGGCCCGATAATACAAGTTGACTAGTTCAGATTTTGAGAAGTGGTTTAACTATAGATCATATCTAATGAATTTTATCAGCAACAGGTGCGCAAGATAAAAAAAAATCCAATCTCTCAATATTCAATTTTCTTATATTTCTGCACGTGCTGCAGAAGTTATCTTTGTTTTTAACTGTTCCGAGACTGATAAGGACGTTTGTGGAAGGGTGGCATATCGTGTGCATTGTCACGTGCAATCCACAATTATCTCAACATAAGTACTTACTGATTTCAAGTAAAAAAAAGAAATGTCAAACTTATGTAATCTGCAAATACTATTGAATGATGAATGAAATAAGCCGTACATAATTAACAACTGTCAATAATTTCTTTAAAAACTGTTTTTCATATTTAATTTTATAGATCTAGTAATAGATGGTGGTGATACATAATGTGGCGAGGGATATGTACTAAGACTACTAATTTTATTTTTGATAATTTGAGATAATCTTCTAATATTAATTCAGATTGAGAATTAGAATTTTGATCATTAAACTTCTTAAATAATGCGGAATTCGATATTTTTTATAGCAAAGGAAAATTGAAATTTTGAAGTCATTTATCGCAAATTTTTGTATTAAAAATTTTTTAATTTTCAAATATATGAGTATTTGCATTAAATAAAAATGACTAATTCTTGTCTACCTTAAATATTCACTTACAAATTTGTATGTAGACATTAAATCTTCAGTTATAATCGAAATAATTGGTAGTTAATGTAACTGAAATCGAAATAAAATTTAAAAATATATATATTGTAACTAGAAGTACAAGAGAAATAGGCGTAAAATATATCTATTTTTCTCAGTATAGAATTATCAGATGATTGATATGATAGAAATGAAAATTAAATAAACATAGCATTAATTTTTTTTTTTTGTAATTTATTGTGTTTAATTACTTAATAGTCTGGTTCAATGCTATATTCAGAATCATTTGAAAATAGAAAACAAACACAAATATTATAAGAGTTTTGTTGTAAACAACCCCAAAAGACTGATGGGTAGATGGTTTTGGAAGTGGGCATAAATGCTGTATGGAGAACTAGAAATCGAGACAGTAAGCTACAAATGAAATGATAAATGCAGCACCAATCTGTAATTTACTGTGTAGATAACAGATTAGTAAATACTTTTAAATAATAAAGAACATTGGCAGAATACTGCAAGGATATTTATAAAATATGAATGAGTATATTTATGATGAGTTAAATTATTTTAATGACCCCATTTTTACTGTACACAAGTCCGACCACGGATAGCGTGGAATGTAAGCAATCGGCTTATAGGAGGAAGCGGACGAATCGATTATTTGTTAGGGCTACTAATAAGATATATGCTTGGCCTAATGACCGAGTAACTAGCACTGGCTTTCGATGCCAGAGGATTCGAATTTTGACCCGGCGGGGCCATAATGTTTGTAGTGGTTAGGAATCCTTTAAACCGTAGGTCCCGGTCCAATACGACTGTAGGGCAATTAGTATTTTAATTGTAAAGAACATTACGTAGAACATTAAAAACTAAAATCATTTACGCATTTCAATCTATCATATGTGAATATATTTTCTCACTTATTTCATCGATGAAATTCGAATTTATAACGTTAAGTGAAGGGTCAAGTAACTTACTTTAACATAATTGATCCCTGGATACCATTTTGTTAAAACTGAAGCACTAACCTGCTGACGTTCTGAAAAAGTCAGGCCAGAATACCTTCAAACGGAGTACGTTTTGATGTTGACAAATTGCTAGTTTTAGCAACACATACTATATTTTCCTGTACATTTTAAAACACATGACACATAAGTGCGTCTTTTCGATAAAAGATTTTGAAATGAATCTGTTTTAAATGGTAACTCATACTTTCATTTTCTTTTCATGCATATTTTGCTGATTCACAAAACTCATACTAGAACATCATTGTCGCGTGTTATATAAGAATACTTATTACAACATACCCAATTTTAAGTAATGTGATCATTTAGCGCATTCATGGAGAAATAAACAGATTTTCAAGTAAACACATTGCAATTAAACAGAAAAAAACGAAACCACACAATTACATTTTAAAAAGAATTTTTGTGGATAAATGCTTTAAGGTTTTCTGACCAAATATGCATTTCTTGGTTTGGTTTGTCGCTCTACGGTCATATTAAGCACACGAGGGCTAAACAGACCGGGACCTACAGTTTAAAGTGGGTTCCGAACCACTAACAAACATCCATGCTGCCGCCAGGATTCGAACCTGAAGCGAGTGTTACCAAAGGCCAGAGTGCTAGCCACTTGACCGCTATGCATTTCTTGGACATTCTATTAAAATAAATTATCTAATAAAACACGATCAAAGAAGAAGTAATTTTTACAATAAGAAATATCTTCTATTTGAATCATTTATTTAATTAAAAACTTTTTCCACGAGAAATTAGTTAAGCATAATGGCTGAAATGTAGTTAACAAAATCTTATACAGATAATCTTTTAGGAGTATTCCACACTATTTATATATTTTTTAAAAGTATTCTTTGTTACTTGAACTGTAGCAAATATTGGAGGGAAAAAACCCTCTCAGAAACAACGTCTAGTTTTAATGAACCAATTTATTTTTGGTGTTTGGTATTGTTGAATTGCCGTGACAATGGTTGACACCAGGTGTCGCTAGTCTTTTGGCAAGTTTATCCATACCCGTGAATACCATCTGTTGACAAAATACGATTACGTAAAGAGAATGTGAGCAATTTGTCACCTTGAACCAGAAAAGAATACAATTCTTACTTAAAGACACTTAATCACCCTGCAAAGATTTTCTAACAAATTTTCAATTTTAAATTCTAACTGCCCAATCTTTTATACATTTTTAAAGCATGTTACTTGTATAGGAAATTGAAAAATGTTAAAAATATTTTTGATGTTTAGTTTTTAATACGCATTATTTTACTTAAAAATTTTACCTTGATTTCAAAAATGTTAGAATATTCTTATGATTAACTAAATCTTTTAAGAAACGTGAACTTCGATAAAAAAAAAAATTCATGTTTTGAAACTTTTTTTAAAAAAAAAATATAAATAAACGATTGCAGTTTAATCGTATAAAAATTAAATTCAAAAATTGAGAAATTTCCATCAACAAAATTTACGATTTATAATCAAATTCAGAAATAGATTAAAAGAAACAACTTATGACAGCTAATAAAATTAGAACGTCATTGAAAACTCTAGAAAAGGGATATGTTTAAAATAACTATGAAATAGAAAATTCATAATTATGAATGAAACATTATGTTCTTAAACCAGAGAACTTCAACATTTTATTTTAAAATATATATGTAACTAATAGTTTTCAGAATTTGATGCAAGATTAAAACAGGAAACTTCTAGCTTTAATTTTTTAAAAAATAGTAAACATTTAAATCATTAAATTTTTTTTTTATTTCAATGTTGTCTTTATATACGTACGTTTTAGCCTTTTTATTTGAATAATTTTATTTTATCTCTGAGATTTTAATTGAAAAAAAATATATGTTCTATTAAAAAGTAAATGTGATTTTTGTCATTTAATATATATTTAGAATTGTTAGATAATATATTAAAATATGCAATCATATTTATTATAGATCAAAACAGTTGTCACTTTTTTCCATGAATAAAATTGTGTAACCTCACAGAAATCGATTTTATAACAGATGCTGTTTATTCTTTTTATCTAATAAACTGTCAAAGGTGATATGCTCAGAAGTTTTTGCATCTAGGAAACAGAATGTTTAAAAATATTACTCATTCTTTCAGATAACATTGAATAGCTCTCAAAATCTAATATGCAGTCTTAATAATTACAAAATAACAGCAATGATACCTTTTATAATTAAATCAGATCTAGAATGTTTTGAGTTTTTTTAATGCCTGTTTTTGATTGAAAATAATAAAGATAATATGTTGTAAATATGTGTTTTTTCTTTGGTGAAGAATACCATAAGTCTGGCCATTAAACTGTTAAAACATTGACAGAACTAAATGCCGACAGAAAAACAACTACTCTCTTGCAGATGCAGATTTCTGCTTGGCAAAATAATAAGTCATATTCGAACTTTCTATCATGTATTGTATTTTTTTGTATTTCTTTTATGACAATGACTTTTATTCGTTGTTCAGCTTTAATTTTGTTTAAAAAAATTATACTATGTGGTTTCCATAATGAAAATTTGCCTAAACAAAAACCGTTAAGTGATTCAAGTTAATATTCGAAAAATTATTCTTCACTATCAAACATTATATTTTATACGAATGCCATAATTTTAAAAACAGCCCCAAATGTAATTTATTTCAATCTTTATTAGGCTTGCAACTAAGATATTTAAAACATTTTCAGAAATTAATGCTATATATCATGGTTTCCTTTAGTGCGCATGTGCGAAATAATGACAAGATAATGTAATGCGATGCGATAGAAAAATGATTGACAGAGAATGACTAGTCAAAAATGGAAGCATCCATTCGTCTTGCATTTCCTCCGAGGCCTTTTAAGGAAGTAGAAAACACACGATAAGCAAATGAATGTGTTTTTGTTGATTACTGATTTGTACTAAACATCAGTTTTCATTTGTGGAACTAACGTGTTCATGAATACTATATATCCATCATCTTAAATCTATAAAACGTTATTTTTCGGATTAATTTTTATTTTTAATAAACATTCTGGTAAGAAAATTAGTGACAATTTTTTTTCCAGATATAGATAAATTTTTGACAAATTTCATTAGAAAAAAATTAGCAAAAAATGTAAATAGAAAATCTCAATTGCGATTGCAACATATCGATAACGATTAAGAATTATGGTTTGTCAAATTGTATTGTAAATAATTATTCATAAATAAATATCTAGAAAATAAAATATAAATAAGCCTGTACAAAATTTTGAAAAAAAAAAATACAAAAACATTTTATACATATTTAAAAAAAACAAAAACAACCAAACTTCCAAAAAATAGAATATTTGAAACTAGTAGCATTAATTTGTTTAACAATTAATTTAAAAAAATTCTAAATCTCTCCATTAAATGTTGCCAAATATTCCAGGCAGTGTAGCGTGTATTCTGTTTGTAGCAGAACAAGGTTTTTGTTGCTTAATTAAAAAAGAACTAATTAGAATACGCTCTTAATTTTTGGGTTAGTGAGTTTAAAGAACAATAACTTAATAGGAAAAAATAATTAGGGCACTAAATGTTACATTCTTTTTAAGTTGCATTACAATACGAGAGATAATTGGGTTATACCATAAGTGAAAAAAAAACTGTACGATGAAATAACATCTCTATACACATCATAACATTTAATTAAGAGAAATTAATATTTACAAATAAATGAAATCATATAAAAATAAATTATTACAGCAATAAAAGCGACATGAGAATTAACGTTCATTCCAAGAAATGAACTGACCAACTGAATGACGAT